>LPNX010115681.1:5087-184123 GCA_001517045.1 Pseudotsuga menziesii
TGACAGTTAGGAGAATATCCGTCGCTTAAGCGACGCGGGTGGTTACATTTACAAAAAAAAAATTTAACTTTGTGATTTTTGGTAGGTTTAAAAAGAGAAATCCACGCGCCGTCGGAAGTAACCGTCGGATTTTGGATCGAAATGTAGTAGTGACATGGCTTTCTCATTATAGAAACTTCCTGGAATAAACATCGGGGTATGACATGACTCAAGTACATTACAATACATCCCGGAATAAACATCGGGTTACAATACATAAGAAATACGGATGAATACATTCCAAAGTTACAATTACATCAACACTCCCTCTTAACTAGGAAGGTGTTCTCTTGACACAATTTATTAGCACAAGTCTTCTTCTCTATATCATCTGGGTCATTGTCAAGTCCTTGTCATCTTCATCTTCAAGTCATCTTTCATTTGGATCTGAATCATCACTCGATCTAGATCATCGTCACTGGATCATACTCGATCTGGAACATCGTCATTGGATCATACTCGATCTGGAACATCATCACTGGATCATACTCGATCTGGAACATCGTCACTGGATCATACTCGATCTGGAACATCGTCACTAGATCATACTCGATCTGGAACATCGTCACTAGATCTGGATCATCTCTCGATCTGGATCATCATGGGACATCATCACTCGATCTGGATCATCACTGGCTATCATCACTCGATTTGGATCATCACTGGCTATCATCACTGGATCTTGATCATCACTGGATCTGGATCATCACTGGCTGTCATCACTGGATCTGGATCATCACTCGATCTGGATCATCACGGGTGCTATCTCATGATTCTTCTCGTCATAGGAAGTTCTATAGAGCCAGCCCTTTTTCATGCTGGTTGTAGGCCTAGCCATCATGTAGGTATTTTCCAACACTTATATCTTGATCAACACATGATGCAAAGATAGATACTGCACTTACATCTGATCAACACATGATACAAAGAATGGCACGCCCATCACTTACATCTGACCTACTTGTCAGAAAGGCATGCCCAACACTCACATCTGATCATGTAGGAACTAATCCTATAATCATATCAAAAAGGCCCAGCACTCACATTCACCAGCATGATAGGACACACGTACTATCATCTGTGAAAAGGCTCAACACTTACAACCACCAGCATGATAGGACACACCTACTATCATTTGTGGAAAGGAACAGCACTCACATCCACCAACATGGTAGGACACACCTACTACCATCTGTGGAAAGGCTCAGCACTTACAATCAACAGCATGGTAGGACACACCTACTACCATCTGTGAAAAGGTACTGCACTTACAATCACCAGCATGATAGGACACACCTACTATCATCTGTGAAAAGGCACATCACTCACATCCATCAGCATGATAGGACACACCTACTATCATTTGTGGAAAGGCTCTGCACTTACATCCATCCAGGCCGGAACACATCCTGCTCACAGTGATGGAAGGGCTTGCACTCATATCTGATCTTGTAGAAACCAATCCTACAGTCATATCAAAATGGCCCCTAGTCCTCGACTGAGCTACCTGGTAACTGACCAGGTGCCTCCATTCTCCTAGAGAATGGCAGTTGCCCTTACATCCAACCTGCTCGTCGGAATGGCCAACACTCACATCTGACATGGAAGGAACTTAATCCTTTAGCCATGACAGAATGGTTCAGCCCTTACATCTGATCAAGTGGGAACACATACCTCTATCACATCAGAATGGCTACTCAGTCCTAGACTGAGTGTTCCTGGTACCTCACCGGGCAGCTCCATTCAAAGAATGGCAATTGCCCTTACATCTGTCCTACTCGATAGAATGGCCAGCACTCATATCTAACATGGAAGGAACTGAATTCTCTCACCATGACAGAATGGCTCAGCCCTTACATCTGACCTGCTCGTCAGAATGGATTTGGATCTCAGCACTCATATCTGACATGGAAGGAACCAATCCTCTCACCATGACAGAATGGCTATGGGACTCATTACTTTCCCTTGGAGGAAACCTCTATCTCGAGAACGCCAAGCTTCTCCTTGAAGTACTCGAACTTCACTCTGGCCAATGGCTTCGTCAACACATCAGCTATCTGTTCCTCCGTCGCAACATACTGGAGATTCCCTGCTCCCCTCTACACCATATCTCTGATATATGCTTCAACTTGTCATGGAACACTAGATTCTCTGACAACTTCACGCAACTCTGGTTGTCACAATGTATACAAGTAGCATCCATCTGGAGATCAAATAAATTAGACAGTAGCTTCTTCAGCCATACTGCTTGACAACTAGCTGAACAAGCTGCGACATACTCTGCTTCAGCTGTACTCAGTGCCACACAGGATTTCTTCCTGCTAAAGCAAGAGATCACACCTGATCCCATACTAAAGCAACATCCTAAAGTGCTCTTCCTATCAATGGCACTGCCTGCCCAATCTGAATCAACATAACCCTCCAGGTTACTCTTTTGATTCACATCGTACTTGAGCCCATAATCAATTGTACCCCTCAGGTATCTCAGAATATCAAGTGAACATTTCTTGGATATGTCAAGAACTGGCTCAAGGTGTTCACAATAGAGAAAATATATAGTCTCGTGTTCATCAGATACATCAATGACCTGATCATCTGACAATACATCGTAGCATCAACTGACTCTGATGAAGCATCACTCAATAGCTTCAGGTTCGATGCCATAGGTGTGGCTATAGCCTAGCAGTCCATCATCCCAAAACTCTTCAGGATCTCTACTGCATACTTCCCTTGTCCAAGGAAGATTCCATCTGTTCTTTGCCACACCTCCATACCTAGAAAGTAATGCATCATTCCCAAGTCCTTCATTTCGAACTCAGCAGCAAGATTTCTCTTCGTATTAGTAAGCAATCCATCCGTACCTATTACAAATAGATCATCTACATATAGTAGAAGCATCAATGGGTTGCCATCCTCAACCTTGTAGTAAAGGTTGGAATCTACTTTACTCTCAGTAAAGCCTAGAGTCAGCAGTAATCTATCCATCCTATCGTACCATGTCGATCCTCAGGATATTCTGTAGTCACTCCCTCTGAAGCGGAGCATCATACTCCCTCTATCTTCTGTACTCTATGCACTGAAACATTCTGTACTGGAGTGACAAGTAGCTTTCTATGCTACAAATATTCTATGTGGCCATCTAGTGTATAGAATTGCATCTTCAACCTTGTAGCAAAGGTTAAGATCTTCATCAAGCTCATCATGTATGTGTTTTAACTCTTACTGGCTACAAATGTCTCTTCGTAGTCTAGGCCTTCTTTTCGTGAGAAGCCTCGTGCTACGAATCTTGCTTTGTATCCAACGATGTTTCCATCTACTACATGATGGAACTACGAACTTCTCTTCATGTGTCAATACTGCATCCTAGACATCATTCTTCTTGAACTGGTCTTCCCTTTCTTCTTGGTTACTTCTTCATAGCTTGAAGGTTCTGCATCAATGATGTCACTGCATTCGTCATATTATTCTTCATCTTGAACTGTCGTCACTTGTTCTTCGGAATAAGTCTCATTCTTCTTTTCTTGCAGGCGACTATGTATGCGATCTTTCCTACAAGTCAAATGCATTTGTATGGTTAGAAAATTTTCATAAGGAATATTCATACTGGCAAATTCTTATGCATAAATATGTGACCATGCAACTACTTTAGCCAATACAACATTCATCCATATCTTACGAAACTTTTCTAGATGCCTTCCATCTCTACCGAGACAACATTGAGATTGTGCACTAATCCAATATGTCAGCAACGAGGTTTCATTCTAGATAAGTAGCAATGGAGAGTTGTATAGCACCATGAGCTACTTACCCATCACATGCATATTAGTAGTATACTGTCGTTAATGCAAACATCCTATCATGCATAATACATCAACTGAATATAAACAAATGCATAACAAATCAATATCATGAAATGACAATTGAATACTTATCTTTATTTGTTTCGTGGGTAGACTTATTCTTGAGCCTTCGACTTCATCATCTTCTTCATTCATAATAGCATCGTTTCTTATCCAAATGCTAGGATGGATAAGGGGTTCTTCAAGAGTTGAGTCCTTCGTATTCCTCATCGCTTGAGGGATCTTCTTTGTGAGAGCTTGATCTTCAGTTTCTCCTATCTTCTCTTTTCTTCTTATGATTCGAGCTTCTTCTTCTTCTCGGAGTCTGCTGAAAGTAATCATTTTCTTCTGGCACACATTCTTTGAGTGAATGAATCCCATGATCCTGGGAGGCCATTCAAGATGGCTATCACTACTTATTCATTCTTCACTTCTTCTTTTACCGCTTCAATTTGTTCTTTGATTTGAGATACCCTTGTAAAGTATGATTGTATGGTCTCTGCATTTTGAATCTTCACATTCTTCAACTGGTTTCTTAAGGTTGTCTTCTGATGTATGTTCTTCCTTTCAAATAGCTTGGTCAAGGAATCAAACCTCATCGGTGTCTTTAGGGAAGACACTTGTGGTACAAGCTGATTCGTGACTGAATCAACCATGATCTTCTTGGACTTGACCAAGTTATTCTTGTGTAAGGCTTCTAGCCTCATCTCCCTCTGGAATTGGAACCCCTATACTCATGTAGGTGTCCAATCCATTTTCTTCAGGAAGATCATATACTTCCATGCTTGGAATTTTTCAACTTAAACAATCTTATCATCAGGCTGATGTGATAGATCACTTTGAAATGAGAATCTCAAATGAAAATAGCAAAGGATTAGATCTTATCGATTTGAGGTGTCCGTCCTGGTTCTGGAGCTAGCTGATCTAGGGTTTGTCACAGAAAACCCTAATTTTCAAAACTTGGAATCTTTCAGATCTGATTGGATAGATAGATAGATCTCTTCAAATGGAGCTATCCAATGTACTCCTTTTCTGAAAACAGTGGAGGGAAGCTCCCATAACAGGAAGCCCTAGTTTTCCAATTTCTTTTGCAGAAATTCCTGTTACTGTTTCTATGATATCTCTGAAATTACTACTCCCCTGTGTCTAAAATTTCATACTGCGGTAACCTTTACTATTCCTTATCCTAAAACATAGATTTCATTAGAATTGGTTTCACCATTTGGTATTTATGATATTTTTCCCAAGGTGACCTGTTATAGGACTGTTCAGAACAACGAAGTTGTACGGCATGCCACGTGTCACTGGTTCATCTTCTGAGTATGATATTTGGACCACCGAAATTAAATTCCGTGCCTTTTCTGGAACATATTTAGGAATTCCATTTGGACCTCTGTAGCCCAAGATATTGCAATTCTCCCCATGTGTCATGTTTAGGGATGAATTCTGGAATAGGTTGAAACAATAACTTGGAGGGATCATATCTCCCAGAATATAGCGAATAGGAGTCTGATTTTTGGAAACAGTCTTCATCAGGATTTTATCTTCGACACCTGAAATTTTCAAGTCCTGAACCTTCGCCAATCTCGGGATATAGCGAATGTACCACAACTTAGCAGTTTTAGTATTTAGGGTTTTTCTAGCTCGGGGTCAAACTAGGGTTTGACTTTCCCGGAGTTTTACCCAACCAAATTTCTTGATCCAGGTCTCTAAACTTAGGTTTTGATGAGGAGAACAATCCTATGTTGGTCTCACTCAAAAATTCCTCTTCTGTAGAAAGCCCTAATTTCCGCATTGAAAACTGAAAATGCTCGGAATCGAATTTCGCTTCGACAGAAAGATGCACCCTTCAATGGAGAGTCATCCTAGCATACTTTTGCTGATGGATTGTGGAGAGATACCCTAAAAATAAAAAGCCCTAGCTTTTGTAGCTGCAAAATGTCTTCTTCTCAGGTTAGCTTTGATACCATGTTAGTTTTTCATCATTCAAGCTAGCATTATGATCTTAGGATCTTTAACTGAGAGAATAACAAGCACAACAGTAAAACATAAGCACAACACAAGAGACAAGAGACACAAAGAGTTTTCCTCGGGGAAACCATAAAGGAGAAAACCTTGCAACTTCCTCAGAGATAGAATCAACACCAAAATAGTAAAATCCCCAAAACAGTAAGATGATCTCCAAACAACAGCAGTCTCTCTCTCTCTCACTGAGAGAGATTCTCCTCTCTCACTCATGCACCCCAATGAGTGAGTGTGAGTGTTGCAAGTGAGATAAATAGAGAAGCTCACTCTCTATTTATATTCTTCCGTTCACTTGAAGTGCACTCCAACATGTCGGCCTCACTTAACAATTACTTACTAGAGCCGACATCTCTAGGAGTGTCTAATAATCCTAGTGCCCCATCATTTGTGGGGACTTTGCCTCCTCCGACCAATAGGAGGGTAACACAATGGTGGGGACTATTTCCCTGACTTACAATGACTCACCTAGGGTCTACTTCACTAGGATAGTCTAATAACCCAAGGACCCCACAACTGTGGGGACTTTAACCCTTGACCAATAGGAGGGTTACCCATAATGACTTGACATGACTTTCTCATTATAGAAACTTCCCAAAATAAACATCGGGGTATGACATGACTCAAGTACATTACAATACATCCCGGAATAAACATGGGGTTACAATACATAAGAAATACGGATGAATACATTCCAAAGTTACAATTACATCAACATTGATCACTCACAAGAATTTTTAGGCAGCCAAATCTGGTCACCATATTTTCAAATAAAAAATTTGTCGCAATCAGAGCAGTGCAATATTTAATAGGTATGGCTTCAGCACATCTAGTTAAGTAATCCATCAATGTGATAATATAGCGTACGCTAGTCCATTTTCTTGGCGGACTGATAGGACCAACAAAATCAACAACCCATTTATCAAATGCTTGTAGGGTTATCTGCAACACTAATGGCATATTGTCGCGTCTCGATGGTTTTCTTGACCTCTGGAAAACATCACAGCATCAACAAAAGCTCTTAGTATCCATATGTATGGTTTCCACCATAATCTAGCTTACAAATCTTGCGCACGGTTTCCTTTCCAGTGTAGTGTCCTCCTGCGACACCGACATGTGCTTCACTCATTATCCAATGTCGCTCGTGGTAAAAAACACACTGACGCAATATTTCATCAGGACCCATCTTGTATAGGTGTCCTACGATCAACGTAAAATCAATGGTTTTGACAACCAATTGTTTCTTCTATGTAGTCATGAACCTTTCAGGCACATAACCTGTACTCAAGAGGTGAATGATAGCCTCAAAATTTTTATCAACCACGGTGACCGCAAATAATTGTGCGTCGGGCAAGTTATCCTCCAGGCTGGTGGGTTCTTCACCACTTTTTATCCTTGACAAGTGATCATGCCCCACATTTAGTCGACCAGGTTTAACAATGACTTCAAAATCAAATTCTTGAAATAGGAAGAGCCATCAACAGATCTTTCCCCCCAACACTGACTTGTTCACTAGGTATTTTAATGTCGAATGATCATTGTACATTTTAAAATGGCCACCCAACAAATAGTGTCAGAACTTCTACAATGCATATACCATGGCGAGTCCTTCTCTTTCTGTCGTAGTGTAGTTTTTCTGACGCGCCATCACCTGGTTGCGTCAGAACTATGCCAAGTGCAACAGACGATGCATCGACATGAACATGCAACTGCTTCTTCCAGTTGGGAAATACCAGTATTGGCGCAGTGGCCATCTTTCTCTTTCACTTGTCTAAAATTTCCTAACAAGCTTATGTCCACTGAAACTTTGCATCATTTTTCAAAAGTTTCTCATGGGTGCAGTTATCTCTGCATATCCTCTAATAAATTTTCCGTAATATCCTGTGTGTCCTAGCACTGATCTGAGTTGCATGGCTGATGTAGGTGGTGGCATGACAAGGATAATCACAACTTTCATTGGGTCGACCAAAATTCCTCCACAACACACAACATGTCCTAATAATACACCAAATGGTGCGCAAAAAATATATTTCTTTGAATTTAACGCGATCTGATACTGGCGACAACGCTCCAACATCAAGCGTAGACTCTCAATATGGTCTCGTACTAGACCAAACACAATCCAATCATCAAAGTAGACTTCAAGAAATTTATGTATGAAATCTTTGAAGGTAGAAACTACTATTCTAGAAAAACTAGCAGGAGCATTCTTGAGTTCGAAGGGCATTACCGTATACTAATAGCAGCCCCATTCTGTGATGAAGGTAGTTTTGTGTCGATCCTCCTTTGTTATTTTGACTTGGTGATAGCCAGAAAATCCGTCAATGAATGAATACATCTACTTCCCTCCAACGCTTTCAAGTACTTCATCTATGAATGGTGTTGGGAATGGATCGTGCAAGCATGCATCGTTCAGCTTCCTCAGGTCAACACAGATCCTCACTTCACCTGTTGTCTTCTTATCTTGAATCACTGTAGGACTGATCCATTCTGATTCTTCGATAGGTTCAATGATTCCTGCATCGATCATTCAGTCCAACTCACCTTTCACCTTTTCTTTAGACTTGGGATTCAATCTATAAGGTTGTTGCTTAACTGGTTTTGCATCTGGTTTCAGTGGTATTTTCATCTCCCCCAGATCTCCTACTATTCCCTTCATCTCCGAGAAGTTGGTAGGGAACAAATCCTAAAATTCATGTAGCAAGTATATGATCTTTGCTACTGTTTCATCATCCCAATAATCTCCTATATTGGCTAACTTTGGGTTTTTCGATGAACTAATGTTAACTTTCTTAATTTTTAGCTGCTTGAGGAACTGCTTGCTTGAAATACCACTTCCCTCCACCTCATGCGTACCCTTCGATTCTGGTATGTTAAGGTTGGTAGGATCATCATATGGTTCTTCGGCCAGATTGTAACAAGCCATCCATAGCTAGATGGTCGCGCTGCACTGGTGGGAATTCGCCACTTCGACAAGGATTTCAACAAATATTTTCTCATTCATCGTTTGAAGCGCAACATCGACTATCGGCTGCTCATCAGCAAACACAAAGGTGTGCACAAATTGTTTAACCACCTCATCCTAATCCTGATTTCCTTGTCGCAACCCCATGGATGTATACCAGCTTTTGGGTGTCATTTCCAATGTGTGTGTGAAATGATGGACCCATTCATGTCATGGGTATTCTGCAAATGTCGTGGGACACTAATTGAGGTGCTCTCCAGGGTTTGATAACCCTGTGTACTTTTGACTTAAAACTATGACTTCTTCACTGAATCTGACTTCCATCAATCTTCTTCATTGTGGCCACTCTTATATAGATTGCTTATGCGTACCCCACCATCTAGCGGGCGTAGCTTTCAGCACATAGTCTAATGCGAACAAACGTTGCAGTTCTGTTACCCGTCCTTCAAACTCACTTAGAAAGGTCGCAAGGTTAGGAAAGCCCTCATATGTGGGTAACTCCCTCGACTAATTATCCATCCGTCGCATCACACAGACCTTGTAACTCTGGCGCATCTCCTCATAGAGGCCTCATGCAGTCTGTTTTGCCAATTCTCCAATGCCTCTCATGAATTCGATGTGCATGAGCTAGTACTCCGCCAACTCAGGTTCCCATCCATTGTAGGATTGATGTAATTCTCTTTTAAGGCAGTGACATTATAGATCTGGTCCAGAAAATCACCCTATCGTTCATTGTAGATAGGTTCAACATATCCTTGTCCCTCTAGTGGATCAATGGGCGACACTACTCTCATCTCGTCATCCTCAAATGAGAGGATTTTTATCTTAAACTTTATGATGGTCTGATTGTCTATTGCCCAATCTATCCCTAGAAGCACGGGATATGGGTTCGTATCGTCAACAATGTTGATAACTTCAAAATATGCAAATGTACACAACCCCTCAATGTCGACAGGAACTTGACTTAACCTACCAATTGGTAGGACCTTCGCCTGATTTGCAAACCTCAACTGGACAGGGGACCAGTCCAAGAGCGGCTTGCCTCAACTGGATAGGGGACCAGTCCAAGTGTGGCTTGCCCATGCTTTCCAAAGTTTGTTGTGTCAAAATATTGACGTCTGATCCCAGATCTGGGATAATATAATCCATGTCACAATCCCTATCTGTGCAGTCATTCTTAACTCGCGCCCAATTTTGAATTTGTTTTTGACATGGTCAACTCTTTTTTTTGGGTTGCAACAGGGTTTCTTCTATAAGCACTTGCAATTTTGCGACAACATCTTTATCATGGATCGACGCTAAGCAACTTGACAGAAATGACTTGAGCTTAGTAACCTTGTTTGGAATTTGCTTTTGGAATAGTTGTTGAAAGCATTCAGGCATCTCCCTGACTTTAGCTGAGGTCGATGGTTGTTCTGTATCTACAAACTCTGGTTGCACGTCCAAGAATACTTGCTTCTATTTTTGAACGTCGAATGGTACTTTATTTTGCGTCTCAGGTCGCACCTATGACTATCCTTGCGGTATATTATGATCGGCTCCAGTCGCAACACCTCCTCATGTTTTGACAACAACACTTGGTTCTCTTGGCTCAGCAACAATCATTTGAACATTCAAGTTAGGATTTGGATTGGGATTCTGCACGGGGTTAGGAGCGTCGACAGTTCGATTCTTGCCACTTTGCAATCACCTGCGAACATTGTTCCATGTTATGGTCCTGCACTTTGCAATATGAACATGTATTTGTAGGCTCTTGGAAACCTCTAGCATAATGGCCCAATAGTCCACAGTAGTAGCATACAATTTGACCTCTTCCTGTGCCAAATCCTCCTCCTCCTCTACCTCTGAAATTTCCACACCCCTACCCATAGGATGTTGTTGCTACGGTGGATACTGATTCTGGGAGTATTGAGGCTGATACTATGGATAATGTGTAGGTTGGTAGTGCGCTTGCGACTATTCAACCTGAACCTATCCGTTGTTCTTCATTAAGTAGGTGTCTACTATCTTCTCCTTTAAGAGCTGATATGCTCTGCAATCCTTCTCATCATGTCCTACTAACTTAAAAGATTTACAGAATAGGTTGGTTGAGGTACTTACAATCTTCTGCAAGTATAGACAGTCCTCATCGTGATTCCCTCTATTCTGGCATATTCTGCACCAGGGTAGTCCTTGGGTACTTAGTGGATAAGGCACACTTGATGAGTCATAGTTCAGTTATGCCAGACAATTATCCTTGTGGTGTCCATCTGTTCGACATCTTGTACACCACAAATCCTCTTGGAATTCTTTTCCCTTCTTAATATCCTGAAGCTGTACCGTCAAATTAGCCAACTGCGACTGAATCTGCATCATCCCTATGCCACCATCTCCGATCAGTGAGGATTCTAGCTTCATCGCTATCTCTAGCGCTTCCATCTGCGACACAATCTTCTGTTGCATCAAAGGGGCTCGGATGTGTGGTAATATTGCAGCAATAAACCACTCTTTATGATGTACATCTGACATTTGGAAACTAACTTTGGCCATCAAAGTTTTAAACCGTGATCAAAATCCCATATGGATTCCGTCGGTAACTGCTTTATCTCCTTGATATCGATGATACATCGTGACTCAGATATAGGTTTTCTAAACTCACAAATCATCACAAGTCGGATCTCATCAAAGTTCTTATGTGGGTTTCCTGCTGGTACTTTGAAAAACTTCATAAACCAGTCCAACGCATGAATCCGTAGAGTCATAATCATCTGCACTTTCCTTATGTCTACATTGTGAACTTGGTGAACCGTACAAACAACTTCATAGAGGAATCAATGCTGCTCTGGATCTTCTGCTCCATTCCCATTGAATGTAGGTAATCTAATATCTACCCCAACCATTGAGTTGGTGTCGAAGATGTTCAAGGAACAATTTAGTGAAGGTGGACTTCCTTGCGCACTAGTCGCAACACTAGTACTACTAGTATTGAAAGTTCTTTCAGGAGATGAGGCTCTAGAATTTACCTCTAGCGATGCCCCTGGTGTGGTGTAGTTACATTCTGATCTTGGTGTGCCCCTTCAGAAATTGGGCTATATTCTTACTCTTCATCGCAAGACCCTTCGTCTAGGTGCGACTCAAACTTGTACTCTTATTCGAACAAAATAGGACTCTGTCTACCTCCTATTGTATTTCTTCTTTTGCCTGACCAAAATCTCCTTCCACTTCTTAAAAATCCCGCTTCTAATTCAACTTCTATATTTCCTGGGAACATCTCAGCTCACCATTTCCCATTTTATTTGTAGGTTTTCTGCAACATATCCCCTCCTCTGGATATGTGACTCAACTGCTTAACTACAAAATTCCCTTCTCATAGACGAGCATTTTTATCCATAATTTTATAGAAGTCAGGTACCTCCCGCAGGGTCCTTGGAAGAAAATCCTTTCAGCCTCACTATATGAAGTTATCTTCTCAACTGCAAACTCAGTAATATACCCTTTCAAAATACTATCGACCCAAAAATCAATAGCTCTAGAGATGGGATTACTTACACTTGTTACCTCGAGGACCAGCTAAGCACTCCACTCGACTGCTTCTCTTCTCTGAAAGTTTGTCTATCGAGTCGCCAATCTTGACAACCACTCACGCATCACAATAGGGAATTTGCAAATAATATTTCATGAATATCTGTGTACATGTATTGGTCCAACCAGTTTTTTGTGCTCAACCATGATCTTGCGCTCTCCTCTTACGCAAATGCTAGCGTTTTAGCCTCCAGCCAATCCTCGATTTCCTTCTTTGTCAGATGCCACAACATTTCCCTCGACTCAAATGATTACAGGTCCTGGAAACGAAACCATTTATTGGCCACTTTTCCTCACTCTCACAACCGAGGTTTAACAAACCCACAAAACCAACAAAACACCCAAAGATATCGGCCCGACAGAGCAAGCTCAGTCGGCAACACCTGCGATGCAGGCACAATCTCACTCGAGATATCTTAATGTGTAAATTCCAGAACCATGTTTCCGCAATCGGTGAGGGATTACAGTCCCTTGGCGCGCAATCGAGGAGCTCGACATAGTCGAAAGGTTGGATTCTTTTCCTAACTCAGCAATGGTGCAACAATGTGACACAACCAACATGCGACACAGACGTTCCCTCAACAACAAATCAGCAAAAGAACTTGAAACGATATAAAATAGTGTCAAGGTTACTACACATTCTATCCGTCTTAGTCTATGACAACGACGCAACTGTGAGACATTGTTTATTCCTTAACAATAAATGTCAGTGGCGTGAATGTATTACAACTTAGCAGTAAATGAGCATGAAATACTACACAATGCTTTGACAATGCTTTATTCATTCATTCATTCAACTGCTTTTCTCAATATCGCGACATTCACTTAAGCAATAAATAGAAACAATAAAAAATAACCCACAAACATTGAGTAGGCACATTCATTCGACACAAGACATAACATGGAAACCCAACCAAGAAAAACCACAGAGGTGCTCTTCATCTGGCATGAGAAATATATGGCACCTTTCAGTCTGTGACTTGATTGCAAACTGTATGAAATATGCCTTTTAGCTCAGACTCTTTCCTGCTATCATGCTCTCTATTTTATTATGCTTTTCTTCTAACTACTCCTACTGATCCACACACATCCTGGATCGACTCTTCTACTCTACTATCTACACACTTAGTTGCATATTGAGTCCTACTATTCAGCAACCCTTCTTCAAAATGGGTTCCACGGCTCAACAGCCTTCTACAACACTACTATCAGACTTCTCTCTGATCCCTTCAATTATTTTCTAACTTCAACAACCCTTATACAAAATGGGTTCTTCCTATTTATAGATTCTTCAAGACCGCGCAGGGTCGACTGGGTACAACTCATTTATTACAGTCATAAATAGCCACAAACGTCTTTCACTACATTTATTACAATCATAAATATCCACAAAAATGACTTTTAGTACATTTAGTATAGTCATAAATAGCCACAAAAACGTCTTTCAATCTTCCATTGCCTCTAGTACCTATGGTCTTCCTGTCCTGTCACTTTCCAGCCTTTACTCTTCTGCATGCCTATAGATTCGCTTTTCCTCTGTCTCATTATTCCTCATTGCAACTTCCTCTCTTTTGTGCTTCTTTTCCTTCCTTTACCTTCCTTTATTGCGTTGTGCACCTATTTTTCCTTACTACACCTGCGCTTCTATTTCTTCCTTGTGCTCTTTCCTGGCCCAACAAGTTGGATTGAAGAGCATGTCCCAATATCTTTTTCACCCAGGTTGAGCCACTATATGAGAGAGGTAATATTAGAATTATGTTTAAAATAGTATAGTTGTATCATTTTATCGTATTATTTTATGCAAATGAAATGTATTCTAACATTTTCTTTAAATTGTTTTATTATTATTTTTAATGAAATTATCTAATTATATTTGTTGTGTACTATATATTTTTCAGACATTGGAACGTTTGATAGGGAGGTTCCTACTTCGATTCAGGATGATGAGGATATGCAGAACGTTGAGGTGCTTGCATTACCCAGACCTGACCTGGATGGCATAGGATAGATCATAGGTTTTGACAGAATGTGGTGAACAATTTGTCCACATTGTTGGCTCGACGAGGAGTCAATCATGTACAAGTTGTGGATATCATGCGAGACCCTGAGCTCACATAGTTATGGAGGATATTTCCTCATGATATGTGATTAGTGATGTAGTATGTAATTGGTGCATCCATGATTTTAAATGCTTGGAGGTCAGAGGATCAACTTAGATTTTTTGATGAGGATGATGATCCTCGTCCTCGTCCACCTCCTCCTCCTCCTCACCATGATGACATGAGAAAATAATCATCTGATGCTCCACCTCCTCCACCTCACCATGATGCAGGAGCATTGTCATCTCATGCTCCACCTTCTCCTCTTCACCATGATGCAAGAGTGTTGTCATCTCATGCTCCACATCCTCCCCCTTCACCTCACCATGATCACGACCAACCACTATTTATTCCTCCACACCCAATCAACCCACCACCATCACCTATCCATCCACACATCCTACCAGGAACTCCACCATATCCTACTCCACTCACCTTAGTTGTAGATAGTATGGTTGTAGCAGTTGAGATTCATCTTGATGGATATATCTATGTTGCTCTGCAGTCTACTTTTTATCCTAACAAATGTACCGATGCCTTTGCTGGTGGATGAGGTATCTTATAGAATTTATTGGATTGGAGATGTATATTTGGAATGTATCATAAACTTAATATTATTGTTCATATATATATATATATATATATATATATATATATATATATAGATATATAGATATATATAGATATATATCATTTTTCATGTTGATGTTTATTTATATATGTTGATGGTGATGTGTATGTTAGATGGTGTTAGTTAGACGTGTGTGTGATGGTTATGTTAGATAATGCAGTTTGTATTTTGTTAAATGTTATTATTAAATTTTGTACTAGATGATGTTTAAATATATTAATGTAAATGTTAGATGATAATAGATAATGTTTACATGTGTATGTTAGGTGATGTTTGATATGCATGTTAAATTATGTTAGCTATTTTTTTTGTGTTTGCAAGATGGTGCTTATGTTTGATAGATGATCGTAGATGTGTATGATGTTAGATGATGCTTTTCATACTTGTGTGATGGCTATGTTAGATGATGTTTATGTTTAGTAGGAAGTCATGATGGCGATGATGATAATGGTATGTTATGGTGTTAGCCATTGATTTGATAATCAGATTGTAATATTTTTTATTGTTATGTATATATATGGAGTTACTTTTTTATGAACTTAATGTGTTGTCAAAATATTTTATGATATTTATCTTCATGTGTATGTTGTATATTGTTTATGTTTATTGGGATTCAAATAATTTTAACAGGAGAAACTGTAGCAGCAGGAATAGGGTTAAAATTATAGAGAGAATAGTCAAAACGCAGACCTAGTTGACTATTCTCTCGACATCTAGGACGTAACTATTAACAAAATTTTCATGATGATAGAAAAAGGTGTGGGGCTATGGTTTCTCCAAAAACAGTCGTGAACCCCAATCCTTTAGAAAACATGGATCTTGATCCAAACCTAGGTCATGTTTTGGCAACCTTGCGGGTGGATTTTTTGGAAATTATACATCTCTAGATGGGGACAACTCATGGTTTGGGTGATCCTCATTCCTCGGAGGCTTGGTCTGAGGCTTCATGCCTCAGGGATTTTCTTCAGGGTTCTTATCAATTCAAGGTTTCAAGTCATGAGTTTCTGGTAAGCAGAGGAGTGGAAACAGGTTTTTCTCAAGGGGAAATAAGCTAACCTTATCAACTGAATCTAGGAGGAATTGTCATAGATCCTAGCAACTTATTTTCCAGTATTCCAAGGAATCCTACAAGTAACCCTAATCTCTCACAAGTAGAAGAATAAGTTGTTATTCTAGGAGGAGATTGAAGGAATGAGGTAGAGACCAGGGGGGGAACTAGGGAGGGTTTTATTCATGGTTCCAGTCATTTAAGGGAAGGTGATGGTAGAACAAATAAGAAAAGAAGGATCTTGATAAATGATGTTAGAGAAAACAAGTTCATGATAGAAGGAATTCCCCTCTATAGAGTCGCTAGTATGGTTGAACTAGTAATTACGGGTCGGGTTTGTGGGAAGAAATTTGTTGTTAAAAATCTTATGCAATGGGGTGAAAGGTTAGGTTACATTCCAAATATAATGTGCCTAACCAAAGGTGGATCATTTTCATTTTTCAGAAGCCGAAAGACCCTAACTGGATTTTCTCTCACAGCTTGTGTATTTGGTCCACTTTCCGTAAAACCATGGACCCCTTTATTTGATGCAAGTCAAGAGAAGTTTGATATATATCCCATCCGGGTGTGATTACCCTGACTCCCGTAACACTGATGGTATCTGAAAATTCTTAAGGGAATTGGCAATCAACTTGGGGAATTTCTGGAGATGGATAGATCCTTTGAGGAAATTGGGTAGATGAGTGTGGCTCAGATATTAGTCGGGATGGACACTAGAGAAGGTCTCGAAGAATACATTGAAATAGAATGGGGACAATTCACCATCATACATTCCCTATATTATGAGGGGGTTTCATTTAGATACAAAAGATGTCATGTGTATGGTCACTTGGCCAACTCATGTTATCTTCCATTCAAAGAAAGGAATGGTTGTTTCAAGACACTTCATCAATGCAGATAAAGACAAAGCTCTCTAGTCCAAATGGTTCAGATTTAGAACAAAGCTTCACAGAAATGAAAACTCTTTTCTAGATCAAACAAATTACTTGATAAACAATAGAATCTATGCCTATTATCCTACATAAGGTTTTTGTCATCTCCAAGCTTTTGTTGTCCCACTTGTTGAGGAGGAAATAACCTACAAAAGATTCAAAGAGATAAGAAACAAATAGAAACTACAATATAATTTGTTAGACCTAAGAAAATAACCAAGGATAAATGCTATAAATGAGATTAAACATCATTTATGAAAAAATTAAGTCATTACTGTATTAACAACAAAGAAGTAGAATTTACAGCCATGGTGCCTTGGTGTTGTGCTTCTTCCAACTAGCCCTTTTCCTTTAGATCTCAACCTTACCTCTCAATTCTAAAAATATTTCAGCAGCATATGGGTGCTAATCTATTTCCTCCCTCAACCATGAAGGTCAGCTTGTATTTATAGGACAAAGGGGATGAAGGGAGTTGAGGATTCCTTGGATAAGGTTAAGGGATCATCCCAAGAGGTTAGGGGTTCAATTGTCACTTATGCTGATATGTTGGGATAATCCTCCACAAGGGATTTCTTCTAGAAGGCTCTTGATCCTTCTCTTTTTGTCTTTTAAGGAGCGTTGATGCACCTTGTGCACAAGCAAATGGCGTCAAGGAGAGGCGACACCTTCTGTGAAAAGGAAATAATTGTCTTCGACACTTTTTTTCCATGTGCAACCTACATCGACCAAGTTTGACACTTATTGTCAAAATGAAGAGTGCGTCGAGGTTTCTAGAATTGAGCTTCCAAAAGGCAGAACCTATTTCAAATCCTTTTGGCATAAATACTCCAAGGATTCATGCAAGTACAAAGGTACACATATTACTATCATGGTGACAACAATATTTTGGTGTAGCACATTCCCCCCAAAGTATGAAGTTAGAGGAATATGATAAGTGAAATAATTAAATTGACAAATGTAGGTTGAAAGTTGAGGCAAACGACCATCAGTTGAAGTGTTGAACAAGGAATTTTTCAATACCATATATTCTGAGCTATGTATCCTAATCAACTTAAAACATGTCTGTTGACCAATACATTGAAGATCCATGAATAAATGTCCAGGTCATTACTACCGACATACAATGTAGATCCATAACAAACAAGACTCAAATTTGGACATAGATATTGAGCATACACTGTAGATCTATATCATTATGACTCAAACTTGAGCATAGCCACCAGTCATACATTTTGGATCTACGCAATGACTCAACCACTCCATCAAAACCTGGGGAAATGAATAATACAAGCAATTACCCCCAAGGTCTTAATCCGAGCCCACAAAAGGTACGATTCCATCCATGTGAATAAATTTTTTGATGTTGAACATCGTGGAAACCAGTTAATTACTGGTCATTGTGATATATTATCGTAAACAAGTATAAGGGAAATCACCATCAATGTTAATGACTCCTAAGGTACCTTAGTACACTCCTTGAATGTGAATTAATGAGTTGAAGTTTAACATTCAAAGGAATCTTCCAAACACAGACCAATAATGTAAGCATATTGTTGGAAGTGAGGTAACCTTCCATTGAGGCACGGAATCCCAAGGTACTCATTTAATTTCTAGGTTTAATCCTTAGATAAAGTGTTGAAGTCAACAAGAAAAGACTCATCGAAGGAGGGCCATAATGTTTCCCCCATCATTGACAAGAAATAGGATCCAAGATTATTTTGAAGTGGATATTGGATGGTGGAAGGACTTCAGGACTAACGCAGAGTTGACCAACATAAAGGAAGGTGAGATAATTGCAAAGGATGACAAGGATGGCATACCTTTCTTGAACATTTATGGCATAAAGGGTGATCTGGCAGTATTGTCTTAATGACACTAGGACCAATACATGATGCAACAGGAGACCAATGTATTCTTTGAAAAAATAAAAATAAAAGATAACATGATTCATGAAAGTGGATCGACTCGGAAGCAAGCTGATGAAAAGTAGGAAAGTTCTGATAACTTGCTGCCATGCATACTTAGACACATTTTTTTTCCAAATTCCCCATAATGATTGATGAATGCCCATTTATTTGTTAATGAGTTATAAAGGGGTAACAAACGCTCGATATAGCTCACCATTTTGAGATGAGTCCAATCACACTTGTTTTAAGAACCTAAGAAAGGATGGGTTCGGTCCCAAAAAGGACCCTTCATTGTTAGTTTTTAACGAATCCAAAGAAGGTAAACTTGATGTCGTTTCATGTTTAGAGAGTCTGAAAGGACTAAACAAGACTCCAAAGTGCACTTTTTTATAAATTTAGTCCCCAAGGTCCAAAAAACTATAAAATGATACCTAGGATAACTCGTCTAGTCAAATATTGACTGGAGTATTCTTTTTTCATAAATAGTCTAATCGGTCTGAAAAAAGGGATAAAATACTGTCGAAAAATGACCTTCCTAACCCATTTACAAGCGTGAAAGAATCAAATTTGCTTGGCGATATTTTCCTATTTTGAGTCTAAAAAGAGCTTAAAGACATCTTTAGGGGGGGTTCCTTTTTTGTACAAGTTTCACGAGCTTGAAAAAGTAATAAAAGTATGCCCGACACCTTTTTACTTGATTTTAATGAGCATGGCTATGGTATCAAAGGAACTCGGAATCTTTTTCATATTTGAAAAGGAGTATGAAAAAGTAAAAAATGAACTCCTCCATAGCCAATAATTGCTCAATTTGACCTGAAATGTCCAAAATAAAAGTTAAATCCCTTTCTAAACTCAAAATATTATTGAAATAAAATTCAATGGTAAATGTAATATTTTAAAATATTAAAATAAAACATATTATTTTACCCAAAAAAAAGATAAAAGAGGGAAAAGGTAAAAAAAAATTACCATTTTGTTTTACCATTCGGTGTGAGTGAGAGAGACTCTTTTGGGTTCCAACTTACTATGGATATTGCAGGAGCATCAGTCATCCATTTTGCATTTCATTGGATCCAGGTAAATGCTATTCCTGTACTCTTATTTTTTATAGGAGAGTTTTAAGTTTTTTTATTGTTTTGATCATTACTTGGGTCGTTATTTTAGTGTTAAGAGTGTTCCCTATGCGACGCTCTTCTCCCTTTCGGGAAAGGCATCGATGCACCTACCAAAAAGGTAAATAGCAATGTTGTCACTCTGTATATACATGGTAAGTGTGTCAGTGCTCTATATGTATGGATGGGGTGGGTCTTCAACCTAAAAAACCCCAAAAAATAGAATGCAAGCAAAAAAACTTAAATTTTTTTATATGAAACTTGTCTAATGGTTGTATACAATCATTTTTTGCAGGTTTCTTCAATCAAGATGGTGATATGGAAGGAAACAAAGCATGAACTAGATGATGTTCAAGTAACTAATGACCCCAATACCATAATGTCCTTAAAGGAGTATGGGATCCTAAAATTCTTCCAGATCCCAAGAATGAGATGTCAAGTTCGTCTATTAGATCATATGATTAGGATGTGGAATCCTGAACAACAATATTTTCAACTTGGGACTCACATCCTCACTTTGGATGTGGATGAAATTTACTTCCTTACGAGGCTCTCAAGGCATGGATCTCTTGTCTCACTCTTTGGACCTAGAGGAGGAGATATGACCATACATGATCTACTTGATCAATATTCCATCATTGGTACTCACTCACAACATGGAAAGATAGCCATAAAACATGTGATGGATAGTCCTCTAAGGGTTGCTTTATTCACCATTGAGAAAGTGGCAGGAAGCAGGGCTTCTCATCAAACCACAAGATCACATATGCTTTACACACTAGAGTGCATGGCTCCCACAATATTCAACTGGTGTGAGGGACTTTTAGTAAGTTTGAAGGATCAATTGACAAAATTCTGAAGGGGAGAGTTAAAACAATTTGGTTATGCTGCTATTGTAATATCCTTTTTCCTTGAACATTTCCCCTTGCTCCATCCACGAGTACCTCTCAATGATCTCAAGCCACAAGATAGACGCATGATCAGGAGGGTTGAGGCTATAGATCGGCATGGTGGTGGTGGACCGACAGTAACTTATGGACCCATGTTTTTTAGAGGGATACATGGCCAACTCCTCGTGATTGAGGATTATGCATACTCGGGTACTGATTTTAGAGGTGATCCAGATCTACCACTTCCTGAGGGATATTAATGGGGTGAACTAGGTAAGAATATATTTTTTTTTTAATATTTCATTTTTTTGTGATTGTTGTACTAAGATTTTATGTATTATTTCGCAGACATTGGAGCATCGAGACCAACTGGATATTCCCCTATTGAGAGGCATGGATCAGTGAGGGAGGTAGCAATCTGAAACCTAGAGGAAGAGGAAGAGCTCTAAGAAATCAAGGAGAACCTCCAACAATTGACCGTGGATGTCTCAGAAATATCCATAGATGACCTGCCTCAACATTACCAACGCCATACAACTAGAGTTTCTGGTCGTTTTGGTCAACTACTTCATCGAGTGGCTCAGGCTATTATGTGTTATTGTGAGCACTAGTAGTAATAGTAACATCGTATGACTATAGTATTTTACTAAAAGCCATGAGCTTCGTGTTTTTGTTGACTTAGTATACTAAAAGCTACGAGCTTTATATTTTTGAATTAGTACTCTTTTGTAAAATATTTTGTATGCTCATTCTAAAAGTGACTTTTTACAAATTTATGAGGTGTTTAAGATGGCATATTGTTTGTACATGTATTCCTATTGTAGACCGCTTATTTGTATGTATTGTTCACACATGTCATTTATTTTAAATGAGTATCTAAGAATTAGACATTTTAAAACATAATTGGCTAACGAATTAACAATTGCATTTATTTTCCCTGGAATATGTTGGTATTTTATGAACTTGAATTATCTTTCAAGAAATTGAACCCTTCAAAACAAATGAATAAGTAAGGGATTTCGAATAGTATAGCCGCAGTTTAACTGAGAAACCACAAGTTCAAAGTCTAAATAAACCACAACCTACCTCACATCATTAGACAAAGCATCATTCAATAATCCAATCACTACATGATATTCAGTGAGATTGTTAATCACGGGACCTATACAGATTTCGCTTGAGCTCACTAACTTATCGGTAGGGAAATAAAGTACCCATGCCGCTGATGCGAGATTCAAAGTATGTCGACTGGAAACATCTGTGAATCCTTAATATAAGTCCATCTATAAATTAAAGTGTGACATTATATAAGCAGTCATAACTAGGATGAGGTCCTAAACACAAAATAACAAAAAGTTCAAACCACTCTAAAATGCACTCTATAAACAAAATGTACAAGGTACACATGCAAAATTCTCTAAGTGTAGTACCTTTTAAGGTAAATCCCATTTTGAGGCTCGCCTAAAGGTATCCCATCATAATCAATAAATTCATAGGATCCTTTTCCAAAACACGACTAACAATATAAGGGGCATGCCACATAGACTCAAGTTTTCCACCTCCTAACTTATCATGTTTTTGTTCAGAAGTTACAACCAAATAACCTTAATTAAAGACGTAGGGTTGAACGAATTTACCGTATTGATCCTTGATTCTCCTTTTATGTACCTCATTGGTGAGGGTTGTATCACGACAAATTTCACCAAGCTTAATTAAATATAAGAATTGTTCTTCCTCTATTGTGGTGTTAGGTAGGAGCTCAACGACGAGTTTCAGGGACGAGATCTCGCATTCGATAGGTAACGTTGATTGTAGTACATACACTAATTAAAATGGTGTGAAAATGGTTGACTTCTTTATTGTGGTTTGATAAGCCCATAATGTCGAAAATAACTTTAGGTGCCAACTAGATTTAGCTTGTCCTATAATTCGTTGAATCGTGGTTTTCAAAATTTTGTTGATGTGATTAAACAAAAATATGGAGGAAGTTTTTTCCATCCTCATCATATGTAGGCATAGCCTCAACCCATTTAGTAAAATAATAAATAGCGACAATAATACAACCATGCCCCCAACTAAGGTAGGCTTATAGTGCATAAAATTGATACCCCATTTAGAGAAAGGACTGACAGTGATGATGGGATGCAACGGAGCAAGATGCGTGCACTTTTTTTATTCAAATGGTTGACAGGGTGGGCATTTTTTAATGGCCTCGATGCAATATTTAAAATTGGAGGTCCAAAACTACCCAACGTGTAAAATTTTGTGAGTTGTAGCCATCCCAGAAAGATGACCACCACATGTGCCAGAGTGGCAATCATTTAACACATGTTCTACTTCTCCATGAGTTAAACAACGTCGCAATATAGAATCAATGACATGATGATATAAAGTATGATTGATGATAAGATAATATTTGGTGTGGTGACAGATACAATGAAGTTCGTCATGAGACAATCTAGGATGAAAATGTTGTGTCTGGAGAGACAAAATTATATGTCCATACCAAGGGTTAGACGTACTAATGAGGGACAAAGATTCATATGGAAATGACTCCAATGGACTACGATTCCTCAGTAATACGATGAAGATCACACATTAGCTCAACAAAAACCAAAGATTTTTTTGAACTAGAATTATCAAACTCTAGGTAAAATTCTTGTAAGATAACAATCCAGCGAGAATACTTGCCCCTGAGTACTTGACGAGTTAAAACATAGTACATGGGATTGAAGTCTGCGAGTATGGTTGTAATGCAGATCAAAATGTAATGAATAAATATTTGGACTGCAATGACTATAGCCAAAGATAACTTCTCTACATGTGAATATCATGTTTCAGAATCAACAAGACTCTTACTTAAGTAATAAATCACATGCTCTTGGTCATTGTTGTCTTCCTATACCAATACCGTCCCAACAGTAGTAATGGATGCAGTGATATAAAGGAAATAATCCTTTGTATAATCAGTAGGATACAATACAGGTGCATATGTAATAACATGTTTGATATTATCAAAGGCGTGTTGCGCAAGGTCATCCCAAATAAACCGCATTCCTTTTTTAAGAAATCGCATGAAACCAAACGTTTTCTCGACATAGTTACACACAAAACGACACAAGAAGTTTCCTTTCCACTACAAACTTTGAAGTTCAGTTATGTTTGTCGGGGATGGAAGGGCCAATGTAAGCTCTATTTTTAATGGGTTAATTCGGATGCCATCTTTAGAGATGATGAGTCCAATCAGTCGTTCAATTTCAACACAAAAAACACATTTGTGTAGATTCAAACGAATGTTATAGTGGTGACATCTAATAAAAATAGCTCTTAGATGCTCAATATGATCTTCTCGACATTACGAATGAGCAGGAAAATCATCGAGATAGGGTTCCACTATATGTTTAATATCATGGAAAGCATAAGACATGGCGTGTTGGAATGTATCTCCAACATTTTTTAGACCAAAAGGAAATTTCTTGTAAGCAAAGGTTCCCCATGGGCATATAAAGGTTGTTTTATGTTAATCAGAAGGGAATATCTTGATCTGATTATAACAAGAAAATCCATCCATAAATTAAAACATGACACTCCTAGCACAGTTGTCAATAGTCTTGATCGATATATGGAGTGAGATAATTTTATTTTCCAACAAGATCGATTGAGATCCTGGAAATTGA
This sequence comes from Pseudotsuga menziesii, assembly GCA_001517045.1. Lineage (NCBI taxonomy): Eukaryota > Viridiplantae > Streptophyta > Pinopsida > Pinales > Pinaceae > Pseudotsuga > Pseudotsuga menziesii. Next base: position 29,810 of record LPNX010115681.1, read on the forward strand.
TACAAATCCTAGTTGTCCCTTGATTTTTAGTAACATAAACAATATTAGAAACCCATTCTATCAAAGGTATGGGATAAATGAACCCATCTTTAAGAATTTTTTCAACCTCCACCTTAATGGTTTCATCTTTCCTTGGATGTACTTGACGAAGTTTCTGTTGGACTGGCTTGGTGTCAGGGTATGTTTTATTTCATGAATGACGATCAAAATTTAAATCCCTGGCATTTATTCCTAACTCCAGGTGAAAGCATCATGAAATTATTTGAATAGGGTTGTGTAAGTTTCTATTTATGTAGGAGAACAGTTTTGGCCCAAATATACATGCTCAATGATACCAAGTTTCACCGATGTGTCATTTGCAGTAGTTTTTGTAATATAATTTTCTTCAAACACAACACCCTGTGTGAGTACAAGAGATTAAGGATAAAAAACAATATCGGACAAAACAAAGACTCAAAATCAGTTTGTACCAATTGGCAATTCGAATGGAAAGAAGATCGATGATGTGCATATTTCCATGGTAAATCATCTAAGGACATAATCTCCATTATAGATTCATCAAATGGAAAGGGTTGTAAAATATAGTCCAAATATGGTTGAGGGGAATCTACCCAATATGGTATGTGGTAAGGGTCCGATGCTACTAGAATATTATCATTAGGGTTGCAGTCATCATACGTGGATTGAATTGCTTGATAAATAGATTTAGATGGACTTAAGGACGTTGAATCATCAATCATTTTTCATTTTAATAGATTGGTATTTCTCTTAGAGATCATATTAATGAAAAATCCCATGAAGCAGGAACGAGACCTATTAACGGAAAGAATCCCATAAGTGAAGAGTCTTTGAGAAGTCCTACTCCTACATTATGATACTATGGGAAATAGGACCCTAAAAGTGGAACATTATTGGCAGAGTTGGAATTGATGTTGGGAGAGCAAAAATTTGGTTGATCAATGGTAACAATATTTCCTTGGTACGAAAACTAGACTAAATGAAAAACAAAATATGCAACTGCATGCATAGCATCAAACCAGTGCATTCCCAATAAAATATTGTAATCTAATGGTGCATCAACAACTTCAATTTGAATGGATATAGATTCCCCCCCCAAATATACGGAAAAGGATGATATCAATCCATAAGGTTAGAATCCACAACCATAAAAGGCCTTCAAGGTAGTAGGGGAACGGTTGAGTTTAGGAGAACCAATGGCTCTCCAACAAGATAGAGACACGACAGAAGTAGATGCAACTTCGTCCAAAATAGTACGATGGATTTTTTCCCACTAACTTTAGTATTTATTTGAAAGACGAGTTGGTGAGAAATCCTCAACTTAAAATCTTCCAAATTAAAAGTAATTATGTTAGAATTTTCTGCATCCATGGCTTCAAGTACTAGAAACAATTTTTTCTATTGTGTCAGACAACTTTGGAGTACTTCAAGAGTGGACATAGTGCAGGGTGCTTGAGCTAAATCTTCAACAATGTTGCAATATTGAGAAACACACGCACTAGGATTAAAAATTGACTTTTGAATAGTACTCTTTGGTGGATGTAATATTGTGTCAGAAATGGGTTTTTCAATTTGAATACCATTAATAGGAGGTGGAGTGAAAGGGGAAGGTTTATTTGTAGAAACGCCTTCACTCTTTTTATCTGATGGTAAGTCATAACTTTTTTATCAAGTTGTCATTTGAACCATTTCACTAGACATCATTTTAACTTCTCCGTACAAGAAGAAGGTTCATACAAGGATTCATGATCAAACAATTGTTGTTGTGTAGGGAAAGGATCAATTAAAACTGTTGAAGTGGATGTATTTTTAAGAAATTTATTTATCTCTTCACGATGAGGACATTCTTTCATAAAGTGATCACCTCCACACATAAGGCAAGGGAACTTATCCTTTCTCTTGGGTTTTGATTCAACATTTGTAGTTTGTATTTTGGTATCCTCCTCTTGATTCGTGGGTTTTTTGGATTTCCCTTTCCCCTTTCTCTTAGTTCCTAAGGGTTTTGAATATTGTACTATATTGACTTCAATGGAAACAATAGGAGTGGTAGTAGCCTTGGGATTTGAAATAGTCTATATAGATTATGAATTCAAAGGAATTTTATTTTTTGTCAATTTAATCGTAGATTGTGTTTGTGCATAATCTACAATGCCATCAGTGGGGGGTTCTGTGGAAGGTCTTGAAGGATCTATGGTGGGTCGAGGAGAATTTGGAATTAAGTCATAAAGAGTTTGATACTGGGAATAAACCAAGTTTAGGTACTGTGCACGAATAATTGCTTCTTCTTCCATTACAACACCTCCCATAGTGACATCCCTAGCAATGGGTGGAAGGAGAGACTTGGTTAACCAATCAGATAACAATTGATCAAGAATATGAGCTTTGATTAATCTACGTCATCATCTCCACTTATGAATATGATCAGAAATGTGAGTGGAAGTGGGCTGGCAAAGTGAAGTTAAAAGGTCTGTAGTCATTTCATATCTAATTGGTAATTGAAAATGTGTAAGGAATGACATTGCTAGAGAATTAAAATCACCAAAAGAGGGTTGCAGAAGTTCAATATCCCATTTGGTAGTTTTCCTAGTAACATTTCGTTGGAAAATCCTCAAACGTGTGGAATCATCCATCAAATAGTTTGAGGAACACCAAATATGGAAAGTCATAACATGATTTTGGGGGTCTTCTCCCTACTTATCGTCGAATTGAGGTATATCAGATGATAATTTAGCTGGTATAGGAATCCAAAAAGGATCATGCATGATGGGATCATTAATGAGCTTGGACAAGTCAAGAAAATATAAGGTTTCTAAAAAGGGAAGTTTCTTATTCATATATGAGTAGTTATAATATTGATGTGGCATAGGAATACCAGTAGGGCCATAAGTTGGTTGTGGTTGTACATTATAGCCATACTGACCACCCACATGCGGTTATTGGTAAACTGGAGGATTCTAAGCTAAGGGATAAGCATAGGCAACTAGTTATTGAGGAGTATAACCCACCATAGGTTGTTATCATTGATTGGTCATGCCACCCGAATAACGGACACTAATATATAAATTTGCAGCGGGGGGATTAAGGAGTAATTGAGCATATTCCCCCCCAGCTCAATATTATGTGCTCATAATAGGTTGATGTGTTGGTTGGCCCCAAATAGGTGGTTGTTGTTTCCCCCATGTAGGTGGTGGTTGTCGAGCACGACCACCAAATCTGATTGGCCCCACAGAGGGAGGCACTGCACCCAATATATTGTACAAAGTAGGTGTATATTGGCCTCCTTCCACGGGTGAAATTAGAGTTGAAGAATAACATCTAGTTACATTTGGAAGATTGATGGAAGGAATAAATGAACTTCCTGTTGAAGCAAAAAAAGTGGATGTTTGAACAGGTTGATAGACAACCATAGTGTTGACTTGTGAAATAGAGTGAGTACTAAGCCACATAATTGTAGGTGATGGAGGAACATTAACATTCATGGTTTGACTTGAAGGAAACCCAATAGAATAACCATGAATATCATTTGGTAAAATATAAGGGAAAGTTATTATAGTAGATGAATGAGGTGTTCAATCCATAGAAAGGGCTCGGGTAGTACTTGTAGATCCAAACTCAGAAATATATTGGCCTAAAGTTGTACCCCATAAGGGTGCAGAAGTACTAAACATGGTCGCGATCGAACCTCCTGGCAGTGGTTGGTGGAAAACCGATCCTGAAGGCCCTATAGAAAATGTATTATGAATAGAAGGTTGTTCTACCACTAAATGTGCTAAGAGACTTGTTATTGGGACATTTCCAAGAGGATAAAATTCTCCCTCACCTTCAGTGATAGGTACTCCTTGTTCTGGTGAAGTTCCCATTTCAACATCGGAAGTTACATCCATTTCTTGTTCCATGTCTTAGTTGGTTGTAGGGTCTTGTGGACATTCAGGAAATAATCCTTGTATGCGACAGGATCGTATTAAAGGTTGGTCCAATATAATTTTAGACCAAAATATTTAACTTAAAACTCCTAACTATATGCACAAAAAGCAAGCATTTCTCGGTCTAATAGAAACAAGCAAACTTGTGGTAGGTGGGATGTACAATCTAGATCCTCACAGGAGTTTCAAGTTGCAGCAAATCATGATATACTGCAGGGTCAAACAATAATATGAAACAAGGAGTATTGGGACCATACCCTTTCCTATATACTCGACTAGTTGGACAGTATATGCATAGTAGCTCCCCGAGTATTGTTCTCGGTGTATTGCTTCGACAAGATGATCGATAGGTTACTCAGTTGGTATGAGGATCCTAATGGTGTATCTCGGTATACACAAGGCATGTGGGAGCTCAAATCCGTAGTATTATTGTCATAAAACATGTAGCGATGAAGTGAAAGTCTTTACTTTCTCTTTCAATATATGACCTATTTAAGAAGAGAGTAAGAAATTATTTGCCCAAAACACACAATAAAAAACATTTTCTTCAAAATTTGAGACCAAAATACAAACACACAAGTTCTTTATACTTCACTAAAAACTTATCTCTAGTAGGGTAAAATAAAAACTAACTAATGTTCCCATATTTACAAATTCTAATTATATCAAAAGAAATGCCAATTAAAACCAATTTTCTTTTTGGAGTTTTTTTTTTCTTTTTAAAACAAATATTGGAAATAAAAGGAAACAAGCAAAATTTCTTCCTACAAATGTATACAAAAACAAAACAAAAATTGTGAATACTTATAATTAAAGGGGATCTATAAAAATTGACTATGAACCCAACACAGTTTTCAAACCCACAATATCAAACTCATGAAACTTTGCAAAAATATAACCCTTTAACATTGATTAAAAGATCGAGTAAGATCCAATCCTATCCAATATACAGACTAAAAAACACAATGCATATTTCCAAAAACAAAATTCAATACCAAAATCAATAACTGAGTAAAAGGGTCAATGAACACTTACCACGACACAATCTGTTGATTTGCACCAATGTGTCCTCCCTTTGTCGATGCTTTCTGCACACTAGGAAACAGTTTCAGTGACACATATTAAAATTTTACAATGATCGTTGGTGACGCTCTGTCACTATAAACAAATAGTGTCAAATAACAAGAGACGTTGAAAAAACACAGCCCGGGTGGTTGTAGCGCAAATAATAATTGAAAACACAAAAACTACCCAAAAATTCAACTAACAGTGAATGGGATGAAAATTCCTTGGATCACTGAATGACCTTGAGAAGAAAATTATAGTAGAAACAAGGTGAATTAAACACTCAATGAGACAAAAAAAGGATAACTAAAAATTATAATGAAAACAACCCAAATATTATGATTATCCCCAGTATGGTTGCTAATTTTGTTTCAATGCATTTCATCATTACGGGAAAAGACAAATCTCTCTAGTCCAAATGGTTTGGATCTAGAACAAAACTTGACAGAAATGAAAACTCTTTCCTAGATCAAACAAATTACTTGATAAATAATAGAATCTATACCTCTTCTCCAACAGAAGGTTCTTGTCATCTCCAAGCTTTGAATGTTCATTATCCCACTTGTTGAGGAGTAAATAACTTGCAGAGGATTCAAAGAGATAAGAAACTAATAGAAACTACAAGATAATTTGTTAGACCTAAGAAAATAACCAAGAAGAAATGATATAAATGATATTAAACATCATCTAGGGAAAAAAAATTAATTACTGTACTAACAACAAAGAAGGATAAATAACAACCATGGTGCATTGGTGTTGTGCTTCCTCCAACTAGCCCTTTGCCTCAAGACCTCAACCTTGCCTTTGATCAATTCTAGAAATATTTCAGCAGCATATGGGTGATTTCTTGTTCCTCCCTCAACTATGAAGGTGAAATTATATTTATAGGCCAAAGGGGATGCAGTGAGTTGAGGATTCCTTGGAGAAGGTTAAGGGATCATCCCAAGAGGTTAGGGGTTCGATTGTCACTTAAGTTGATATGTTGGGATAAACCTCTACGAGGGATTTCTTCTAGAAGGCTCTCGATCCTTCTCCTTTTTTTCCTTTTGAAAAGTGATGGCACACCTTGTGCACAAGAAAATGGCATTAGGGAGAGGCAATGCTTTCTATGTAAAGGAAAGAAGTGTCATTGATGGATGTGTAACCTGTGTCGGCTAAGTCTGATTCTTATTATCAAAAGGAAGGGTGCGTTAGGGTTGCTAAAATTGAGCTTCCAAAAGGAAGAACCTATTTTCAATCCTATTGGCACAAATACTCCAAGAATTCAAGAACGTACAAATGTACACATCTTACTATCATGGTGACAATAAGATTTTGGTGTAATATTGGGAATAAGGGATCAAGCGACTCATACAAAAAAAAGAACATGTGAGGATCCATAAGAGAAGGTATATGTTGTCGCTAAATGTGGTATAAGGGAGACCTAGAGCCCCAAATAGGAGATAATGACGTTGGAAGGAGGATCCAATCCTGGTCCTATGCTAGGCGGGTTCAAAGTAGAATATCGCGGGAAGAATCCAATTCATCCCATAAGCGAAGGAAAGGAACGGGTCACATTTGACAAACCTCATCATCATGCCTCTTCCTCTATAGGTACGCAACCCATCAAACCATCCCTACCTTGTGATCAAACAGCTGGTTCCTCCACTATTATGCACTCAATTTCCTCTGTAACAATAAATCCCCCAAACCCTCCTTCACACTGTCCAGACTCAACAGATGCTCCACCCATTAGCCCTCGGAAAGAGGGTGATATTTTTGTAGTGCCTTTGGATTCAAAGAACTCAAAACCTAGATATGATTTTAGGCATAGAACTTTTGGGAATAGCGCTGAGGAAGAGGGTTTGCGCATTATTCAACATGTTGATACTGGTGGGAGGGGGAGAGGCAAAAATCCTAGCATTCATAAGGCACAGGAACATAACATCATGGAGGTAGTAGCAGGGAAACAATATTCCATCAGAAGGGTACTTAGACCAGCGGGAGCCCTGGTAGGGGTTAAATATTGAATATTATCTCTTTCAATTGTAGGGGTTTGAAAACCCATCCAAAAAATCGTCACTCATGAGGTTGTTTGAAGACAAAACTCTATCCAACACTCCATACCCCCCCCCACCCCAGTAAGGGTTAAATAATCGAGATTCTATCTTTCAATTGCAGGGGTTTGGCAAAGCCATCCAAAAAATCATCACTCAGGAGGTTGGTTCAATCCAACACTCCATATATCCTTCTCTTACAGGAAACATGAGGAGAAGGTATTCAGGTAGAAGCTACACTTAAAAAACTATTGAAAGGGTGGGAGTTTCTCGCATTAGATGTCAAAGGGAGATCAAGTGGATTTGTTATAGGTTGGAATTTGTCCTCTATTCAAGTGGAGGATAGTTGGGGGTGGGACTCGGTGTTGGGGATAAATATTCAAGCAGTGGGAAACGATATGAAGTTTTCAATTGCAAATTAATATGGTCCCTGTGGGGAGAGGAAAGTATTATGGGTCTTGCTTCTTGCACAATCCTCTTTTCAAAATCCAAATATCATTTTCGGAGGTGATCTAAACTTCATAGTTGGGGTCTTAGAAATTTGGGGCCCAAAGGCAGTCCCAAACCCATTGGATTCCTATTTCCAACATAATATTAAGAGAAAATGGCTAATTGAAATTCAACCAATCCAGTTGAACCCCACTTGGAATAATTGAAGAAGTGGGGAAGATTATGTTGCAAAAAAGATTAGTTCGGTTCCTCATCAGCTAAGGGTTAATTGACATATTCCAAAAATTTCTTCGATGGATTGACTTGGGAGGGATTCATATCACTTCCCTATCCTTTTGGGGCTCAACAATGAAAGAGAAAAGCCTCCAAGCCCCTTCAAATTAAAATCTAGTTGGTTGAAGAATGAGGATCTAAGGGCTATAACAGAAACTTTTTGGCAACCTCTAGATCCAAAAATTAATATATCATCCTCAGTCCATTTTCCTTAGAATATGAAGGATTTAAAGTAGGCCACAATCCAGTGGGCCCATGAAAAATGCACAAAATATGAGCAAGAGATTAAAATCTTATAGGAAAGACTACAATCCATGTATGAATCAGAAAGTGGTGGAATAGATACTAAAGAATACAAAATAACCCTTCTTCAATATGAAAAAAACAAGAAAAAGCTTCTTGCTGAATAGGAGGAGGTTTGGAGACTCAAGAGTCGAGAAATTTAGCTCAATAGTGTAGATGAGAATACAAAAAAAATTCATGCTGCTGCAAAAGGACACAAGACAAAAAAATACTATATAGGGAATGGAATATTCAGAAGATATGGAGGTTAAAACATTCTAAGTACTATCAAATTTGGGGAAGAATCACTTAAATCTATTCAGGGCATTAGAGAGAGCTTCAATTTAGGAAATCTTGAGGATTTAACAAGCGTTTTCCAAATTCATAAATGAGGAAGACAATAGGGAACTTATGGAAGAAATCTCACAATTTTTTTTTTTTTAGGTCCTCCATTCCTTTCAAAGAGATAAGATCCCTAGCCCAGACAGGTGGCCAGTAGAGTTCTTTTTTGGAATCAATTGATATTTTGGGAGCAGATCTGTTGAAATTTGTGGAGGAATCTCGACAATCAAGAAGAATTCTAGAGTCCTTCAACTCCACCTTGATAGCCCTAATCCCCAAAGTGGAAAATCCAATCTCTTTTAATGACTTTAGACCTATTTCCATGGCGAATGGCATATAAAAATAATTGCAAAAATCATTGCTAGAAGGACAAAGGCCATTCTGTCCAACCATGTATTTGAAGAATAATTTATATTTTTGTATGGGATACAAATTCATGAGGCCATAGGAGTGGCACAAGAGGTAATCCACCGCATCAAAATTAGGAAGGACAAAGGAATTTTCATTAAAATTGAATTGTCAAAGGCATTTGATAGGATAAATTGGATTTATATATGCCTCCTACCAACCCATTTGGGGTTTGAAGTTCCATTTATCAAATAGATTATGAGTTGCATCACTTTGGCATCCTTTGTTGTTCTAATAAATGGATAGGATCCCCATTCTTCAAAGATGAGAGAGGAATTCGACAAGGATGTGTGCTATCCCTCTTACTATTCCTACTTGTTTCAAAAGATATCAGTAGGGATTTGAAGGAAGCCAAAAGGGGTGGAAATATCAAAGGAGTAAGAATTTCCAATACTCTATCAATTACACACCTACTATTCATAGATGATATTATGATATTTTGTTATGGATCTAGAATAGATGTGGAATCCTTAGCTAGAGTACTGTAACTTTTTTGCGGTTCCGCGAGGATGATGGTCAATACTAAAAAAACACTATGTCATGTTTTAACATGGAGGAAGAGGAAATTTGGTGCTACAAGGAACAATTTAACTTTCAAAGTGGCAATCTAGATGAGGGCTTGAAATATCTCAGTTTCCACTTAAAACCAAACAACTACCAAAATAAGGACTGGATGTGGTTAATATCCAAGATGGACAGAAGACTCCATATTTGGTCCTTTAGATGGTTCTCGAGGGTTGGAATATTGGTCTTAATTAAATCAGTACTTAAAGTTATTCTAGTCTATTGTATGGATCTGGCGTGGATTCCAAAAGGCATATTGGAAATGGCTAAAAGGTTGTGTGCCAGATTTTTGTGGACCATCCATAAAGACCAGAATGTGATGCCATGGGTAAGATGGGAAAAAATAACAAACCCCAAAGCATTGGGAGGATGGGGCCTAAAAAGAAAAAATTCTTCAAAATATTAGCAGTGCAATGTGGATAGAGACTTCTCACCACCATAAGTCTGTGGACCCAGATAGTGGAACAAAAGTGTATTTATCCCATGACTATCCTTAACTCGATCAGATCATCAACAACAACAAAAAACAACGTTTCGATTATTTGGAAGGCCACACTTAAATATTTTGACTTAATTTAAAAAGGTCTAACTTGGTGCTTTAGAAACGGAATCAAGGTCATAATCAGGCTAGACCATAGGCTAGTATGTAGGGGATGGAATATTCTTCCTCCAAAAATTCTATATCAACTTCATAATTGGGGCTTGTTCACTCTAAACCAAGCATCTGGTGAACATTCAACAACATTGTGGAATCATGGGTGGATTTATTCTGAAGCATTGGAATTAAATAATTAGGAGGCTCCAATTTGGAACCAATACATTGCAGGTCTAAAATATGTCCATTTGAGGATTTGATATCGAGAATATGGGATTATATGGATTCTTAACCCATCAGGTATATATACTCCAGAAAAGGGTTATATTCATCTCAGCATTGAAGCAAACAAAGGAGAGGTATAATGGTGGTGGAAGCTGGCTTGGAAGTTTAAAAGTCCACCCAAGGCGAGATTGTTGATGTGGTCCATTATGGAAAAAAATATCCCAACTTGGGAGAAGCTCCAAAAATGTTGCTTTGAAGGACCAAACTAGTGCACCTTGTGGAAAAATGTTAGATTTTTATCATTCAAGCTAGCATTATGATCTTAGGATCTTTAACTGAGAGAATAACATGCACAGCAATAAAACACCAGAGACAAGAGACACAAATATTTTTTCTTGGGGAAACCATAAAGGAGAAAACCCCGCAACTTCCTTAGAGATAGAATTAGCACCAAAAGTAAAACCCAAAAACATAAAGATGATCTCCCAACAACAGTAGTCTCTCTCTTGTCCCAGTAACTTCTCCTCTCACTCATGCGCCCCAATGAGTGAGTGTGTGTGTGATAAATAGAGAGGCTCATTCTCTATTTATATTCTTTCGTTCACTTGAAAGCCACTCCAACATGTCGGCCTCACTTAACAATTACTTACTAGAGCCGACATCTCTAGGAGTGTCCAATAACCCTAGTGCCCCACAACTTATGGGGACTTTGCCTCCTCCGACCAACAAGGAGGTTTATCCATAAACCAATGGTGGGGACTATTGCCCCGACTTACAATGACTCACCTAGGGTCGAATTCTCTAGGATAGTCTAATAACCCTAGGGCCCCACAACTGCGGGGACTTTAACCCTTGACCAATAGGAGGGTTACCCACAATGACTTGACATGACTTGTTTATATTATATAACCTCCTGATAGGAACATCGGGGCATGACATGACTCAAATACATTACAGACACATCCAGGAATAAACATCGGGGTACAATACATAAGATATACGGATGAATACATTATGAAGTTACAAATACATCAACACTCCCTCTTAACTAGGAAGGTATTCTCTCGACACAATTTATCAGCACTGGTCTTCTTCTCTGTATCATCCCGTCATTTGCATCTTCAAGTCATCTTAATCTTCAAGTCATCTTCATCTTCAATTCATCTTCATCTTCAAGTCATATTTATCTTGAGGTAATCTTTATCTTGATCTGGATCATCACTCGATCTGAATCATCATCACTAGATCTGGATCATCACTAGACATCATCACTGGATCTGGATCATCACTGGACATCATCACTGGATCTGGATCATCACTCGATCTGGATCATCACTGCTGAGTCATCATCACTGGATCTAGATCCTCACTCGATCTGGATCAGTACCACAAGTGCTATCTCACGATTCTTCTCGTCGCAGGAAGTTCTACAGAGCCAGCCCTTTTTCATGCTGGTTGTAGGCCTAGCCACCATTTAGGTATTCTTCAGAACTTATATCTAACCTACTCATCATAATTCCCCTCCCAACACTTACATATGACCTACTCGTCAGAAAGTCACGCCCAACACTCACATCTGATCATGTAGGAACCAATCCTACAATCACATCAGAAAGGCCCAGCACTCACATTCACAAGCATGATAGGACACAACTACTATCATCTGTGAAAAGGCTCAACACTTACATCTGACCTACTCATCAGAAGGGCATGCACTCACATCTGATCTTGTAGGAACCAATCCTACAACAATATCAGAATGGACCCCAGTCCTAGACTGAACTACCTGGTAACTGACCAGGTGCCTCCATTATCCCAGAGAATGGCAGTTGCCCTTACATCTAACCTACTCGTTAGAATGGCCAGCACTCACATTTGATATGGAAGGAACCTAATCCTTTAGCCATGACAGAATGGCTCAGCCCTTACATCTGACCTACTCGTCAGAATGGCTCTCAGTCCCAAACTAAGTATTCCTAGTAACTGACCAGGTACCTCCATTCCAAGAATGGCATTCAACACTTTTATCTGATCATGTAGGAACCAATCCTACAGTCACATCAGAATGGCTCAGCACTCATATCTGACATGAAAGGAACCAATCCTCTCACCATGACAAAATGGCTCATCCCTTACATGTGACCTACTCATCAGAATGGCTTCTAGACTCGTCATTGCCCCTTGGAAGGGACCTTGATCTGGAGAACACCAAGCTTCTCCTTGAAGTACTCAAACTTCACTCTAGCCAATGGCTTTGTTAACACATCAGCTATCTGGTCGTTCGTCGCAACATACTGGAGCTTCATTGCTCCCCTCTGCACCATATCCCTGATATAGTGATACTTGATCTCGATATGCTTCCACTTGTCATGGAACACTGGATTCTCTGACAACTTCACTCAACTCTAGTTGTCACAATGTATACAAGTAGCATCCAACTAGCATCAGACAGTAGCTTCCTCAGCCATACTGCCTCACAACTAGCTGAACAAGCTGCGACATACTTTGCTTCAGCTGTACTCAGTGCCACATAGGATTGCTTCCTACTAAACCAAGAGATCACACCTAATCCCATACTAAAGCAACATCCTGAAGTGCTCTTCCTATCAATGGCACTGCCTACCCAATCTGAATCAACATAACCCTCTAGGTTAATCTTCTGATTCACCTCGTACTTGAGCCCATAATCTATTGTACCCCTCAGGTACCTCAGAATATGCTTTGCAGCAGTCAAGTGAACATGTCTCAAATCTGTCAGAAACTGGCTCAAGGTGTTCATAGCAAAGAAAATATATGGTCTCGTGTTCGTCAAGTATATCAAGGAACCAATCATCTGACGATACATCATAGCATCAACCATCTCTAGTGAAGCATCACTCAATAGCTTCAGGTTCGATGCCATAGGTGTGGTCATGGCCTTGCATTCCATCATCTTGAACCTCTTCAGGATCTCTACTGCATACTTCCCTCGTCCACACCTCCATGCCTAGAAAATAGTGCATCGACACATAATAGGAGCATCACTGGTCTTCCGCCTTCAACCTTAAAGCAAAGGTTGAAATCCACTTTACTCTCAGTAAGGCCTAGAGTCATCAGTTATCTGTCCATTCTGTTGTACCATGTCGAACCTTAGGATCTTATGCAGTCACTCCCTCTGAAGCATCATACTCCCTCTGTCTTCCATACTCTATGCACTGAAACATTTTGTACTGGAGTGACACAGGATACCAAGATCCTCTATCTTGAACTTTTTCAAAATTTCTTCTCACACCCATCTATGAGCTTGTCATTCTCTATCAACCTTGTAGTATAGGTTCAGATCTTCATCAAGCTCATCATGTATGTGTTATCCCATGGGTGTCTTTTGAACTCGTACAAGGCCTTCTTTTATTTGCACACATGATTATGCCTATCATGTGTCTCAACTCCCACTGGCTGCAAATGTCTCTTCGTAGTATATGCCTTCTTTTCTTGAGAAGCCTCGTGCTACGAATCTTGCCTTGTATCCCACGATGTTTCCATCTACTGTATGATGGAACTATGAACTTTCCTTCATGTATCGATACTGCATTCTAGACATCATTCTTCTTGAACTGATCTTCCCTTTGTTCTTGGAAGGTTATGCATCAATGATGTCACTGCATTCATCATATTATTTTGAAATGTCGTCACTTGTTCTTCGGAACAAGTCTCATCCTTCTTTGCTTGTAGGCGATTATGTATGCGATCTTTCCTACAAGTCAAATGCATTTGAATGGTTAGAAACATTTCATAAGGAATATTCATACTGGAAAATTCTTATGCATAAATATATGATCATGCAACTACTTTATCCAATACAACATCCATCCATATCTCATGGAAACTTTCTAGATGCCTTCCATCTCTACCAGGACAACATTGAGATTGTGCACTAATCCAATATGTCAGCGAAGAGGTTTCATTCTAGATAAGTAGAAATGGAGAGTTGTATAGCACCATGAGCTACTTACCCATCACATGCATATTAGTAGTATACTATTATTAATGCAAACATTCTATCATGCATAATACATCAACTGAATATAAACAAATGCATGACAATTGAATACTTATCTTTGTTTCGTGGGTAGAATCCTTCTTGAGCCTTCAGCTTCATCATCTTCTACATTCATAATAGCATCGTTTCTTATCCAAATGATAAGGTAATTAAGAGGTTCTTCAAGAGTTGAGTTCTTCATATTCCTCATCGCTTGAGGGATCTTCTTTGGATGGTGAGAGCTTGATCTTCAGTTGCTCCCATCTTCTCTTCTCTTATTATGAGTCGAGCTTCTTCTTATTGTGCCTAGAGTTTGCTGAAAGTAATCACTTCCTTCAAGAACACATTCCTCGCATGAATGAATCCCATGATCCTGGGAGGCCATTCAAGGTGGCTATCACCACTTCTGCATTCTTCACTTCTTTTTTACCGCTTCGATTTTGGAGACTCTTGTAAACTATGACTGTATGGTTTCTGCATTTTGGATCTTCACATTCTTCAACTGGTTTCTTAAGGTCATCTTCCGATGTATGTTCTTCCCTTAAAATAGCTTGGTCAAGGAATCAAACATCTTAGGTTTCTTTAGGGAAGACACTTGTGGTACAATGTGATCTGTGATTGAATCAACAATGATCTTCTTGGCCTTGACCAAGTTCTTCTGGTGTAAGGCTTTTAGCCTCATCTCCCTCTAGAACTGGAACCTCTCTACTCATGTAGGTGTCCAATTCATTTTCTTCAGAGAGATCAAATACTTTCATGCTTGGAATTTTTCAACTTCACCAAGCTTATCATCAAGATGATGTGATAGATCACTTTGAAATGAGAACCTCAAATGCAAATAGCAAAAGATTAGATCTTACCGATTTGAGGTGTCCGTCCTAGTTCTGGAGCTAGCTAATCTATGGTTTATCATAGAAACCCTAATTTTAAAAACTTGGAATCATACAGATCTGATTGGATAGAAAGATATATCTCTTCAAGTTGAGCTGTCCAATGTACTCCTTTTCTAAAAACAGTGGAGGGAACCTTCCGGAACAAGAAGCCCTAGTTTTCCAATTTCTTCTGTAGAAATTCCTGTTACTATTTCTATGGTATCTCTGAAGTTACTGCACCTCTATTTCTGAAAATTTGCATTGCGATAGCCTCGCATGCCCCTGATCCAAAATCATAGGTTTCATCAGAATTGGTTTCACCAATTGGGACTTATGATCATTTTCCCAAGGTGACCTGTTACAGGTTTGTTCAGAATAGTGACATTGTACGGACTGCCACGTGTCACTGGTTCATCTTCTGAGTCTGAAACTTAGACCACATAAATCACAGTTCGTTCCCTTTCTAGAACATCTTCATAAATTTCATTTGGACCTTTGTAGCCAATGATATAGCGATTCTCCCTAGGTGTCCTATTTAGGGATGAATTCTGGAAGAGGTTGGAACCCTAACTTGGAGGGATCATATCTCCTAGAATATAAAGAATCTGAGGCTGAATTTGGGATACAGTGTACATCAAGTTTTTATATTTTTCCTCTGCATGTTTCAGCTTGTGAGAATTCACCAATATCGGGATATAGCGAATGTACCACAACTTATCAGTTTTAGTATTTAGGGTTTTTCTAGCTCGCGGTCAAACTAGCGTTTGACTTTCCCAGAGTTTCACCCAACCAAAAAACTTGATCCAGGTCTCTAAAATTCTACTTTGATTAGGATATCAATCCTATTTCGGGCTCACTCAAAAATTCCTCTTCTATAAGAAGCCCTAATTTCCCACACCAAAACTGAAAATACTCGGAATCGAATTTCGCTTCGACAGAAAGATGCGCCCTTCAATGGAGAGTCAGCCTAGCATACTTTTGCCGATGGATTGTGGAGAGAGACCCAAAAAGTAAGAAGCCCTAGCTTCTGCAGCTGCACAATGTCTTCTTCTCAGGTTAGCTCTGGTACCGTGTTAGATTTTTATCATTCAAGCTAGCATTATGATCTTAGGATCTTTAACTGAGAGAATAACATGCACAGCAATAAAACATAAGAGACAAGAGAAACAAAGATTTTTCCTTGGGGAAACCATAAAGGAGAAAACCCTGCAACTTCCTCAGAGATAGAATCAACACCAAAAGTAAAACCCAAAAACATAAAGATGATCTCCCGACAGCAGTAGTCTCTCTCTTGTCCCAACAACTTCTTCTCTCACTCATACACCCCAATGAGTGAGTGAGTGTGTGATAAATAAATAGGCTCACTCTCTATTTATATTCTTTCGTTCACTTGAAAGCCACTCCAACATGTCGACCTCACTTAATAATTATTTACTAGAGCCGACATCTCTAGGAGTGTTTAATAACCCTAGTGCCCCACAACTTGTGGGGACTTTGCCTCCTCCGACCAACAAGGAGGTTTATACTTAACCCAATGGTGGAGACTATTGCCCCGACTTACAATGACTCACCTAGGGTCAACTTCTCTAGGATAGTCTAATAACCCTAGGGCCCCACAACTACGGGGACTTTAACCCTTGACCAATAGGAGGGTTACCAATTTGTTTATATTATATAATGTCCCGATAGGAACATCGGGGCATGACATGACTCAAATACATTACAGACACATCCCGGAATAAACATTGGGGTAAAATACATAAGATATACGGATGAATACATTCTGAAGTTACAAATACATCAACAAAAAACCCTGTAGAAACGACGATTCACCTCTTCATAAGTTGTCCCTATACTACACAAGTTTGGAAGGAATGGTCGAATAGAACTAAAAAAAAAATATCTGGGAGGGTGATTCCATTGATCAATCTCCACAACTGTGGCTCTCGAATCCATCCTTTGAAGCTTACAAATACCTCTCCTTAATCATAAATTGGGGAATGTGGATCTCTTGAAATAATCAAATCTTCTCTAAAAAACAATTTGTCCTAAAAGGGACATCAATGAATAGTCTAAATATCCTCTCCTTCTTTCCACAAGTTAAGGAAGTTCCTCCAATTCAAATCATTTGTGCTGAATAAATAAACAAGGAAATATCATGGTCCTTCTTCAATGGAGCATCTCAACAAGTTGGCTCCCTTTGTGGGGAAGGGGTAGTGCTTAACATGACCAAAAATCACATGTTCAAAATTGCCATGGGATTTGGAAGCGGGACTAATAACTATGTCTAATTTATTGCTATAAGAACTTTATTGTTGTTTGCATTAGAAAAAGTATGTCAAAATTTGAAAATATTCAAAGACTCAATGTTGATTATAAATTGGTTCAATAAAATTCAAAGAGGCTCCAACACACATTTGAGTCCTTTGCTGATGAATATTTAGGAAATTGCAGGAAATTTTAATTCCCTCTCTTGCAAACATGTGTACATGGAGCATAACCAAGAAGCATACACATTATCTAAGGAAGGTCTATGACTGGGTAAAGGACATATTAAGGTAAATGAAATGAGGCATGGCCAATCATTCTAGTTTCATCATCGTCCATTTATTGATCCAGGGGATTCAAGCAATAAATGTTAATGCTATCAAAAGGATGGTTCTAAACATATTTTGACAGAGACAAAGTTTTCACAACCTATTATGAAGAATTCATCGAAAGGACTATTTAGAAAGAATATTTCATCGACAACTATCCGTTAATATAGTAGATGATCAATAGATCCTAATCATATGATGAAGGGATGATCATCCAACAATTTTTTGTTTTTTTCAGAAGATTGTTATGCATAATGTTTCTATGTATTTTTGTCACATGCTTGGCTCAAGGGATAGAAGACCTCTATATTTGAAAATATATGCTCAGCATATATCTACAATTGTAATTTTATAGTTTTTAATAAAATTACAATTTTTTTAGGAATAAATATTCTTTATGTTGATGAGTATGATTCATGTGTGTGATGCAATTTTATTTGTTTATTTATTTATTTATGTTGAAGTCATTTATATTTTCTATAATTATAATTGAAAGTTACAATCTTGATTATAATTACAATTTACAATCATTATTACAATTTCACAACTACAAATTACAATAAGAGGCACGAGGTGGCAATGTCTCGCGCCATTGCTAAAATGTTAATTTGGAATTTGGAAACTGCATCTTTGTGAATGGTTTTTTTTTAAATTTGGACACTTGCTACAAAGTAGAAACTACTGAAAATGCAAAAAAATTGCCATTGGTGGTGTATGGAAGAATTAAACAAAGTGACAAATTGCACAATATTCTTGGAGTTTTGAGACACTATACAAGGAAAAATATTAATCATAATGCACAGAAGACATTATTTTCCATGTGGTGTTTGTTAGGTTTTACTATAAATAAAACAACTGAAAGCAACACTTGGCACAGACGAGAGGATAACCGAGTAGCTTCACAAGGTTTTGATGCTAAATTTATAGTAAGGAGAAGAAGTGCATACTATAGGGATAATGTCATATTCCTTATTTTTAGATGATAGAACAACATGTAAAAAACAATAAGTATAGGCAACAACAATAAGTATAGTCATTTTAATATGGAAAAATGTCATATTCCTTATTTTTAAATGATAGAACAACATAAAAACAACAAGTATATTCATTTTGATAGAGAGGTGGAAGCTAGTTCTACACAAACATCTAAGGTGAATTCACTTGGAGTTACACATTTGTTTGAGGGTCGCATGCAAATTCACATGCTCTAACCCATGTATTTGAGGATAGCATGCATATGAAACAAGTTATGTATATACTTCAACCTAACAATCATGCAACAATGAACTTCATACAATAGTGCCAAAAAGTCTATTTATCATCTTTACCTAGTTTTCAAAAGAACCATCACAATACCAAGTGGATAATGTATCCTCTATGTTTATATAAAATTAAATTTTGAGATCAAATTTATTCATAACAAGATAAATTATGTCATATGAATATTTTTTCCATCTAAATGCCATATGAATATTTATTTGGCCATTGTATCCACCTACATGGGACATGCATTAATTTACTTGCATTAATTATTATCAATAAAATATAATATAAACATGGATGGCATTAAACGAATGATTTTTCCTTCCTTGCAATTGTTAAAATAAAATATAAACAACGACGACGATAAATTAAGGGTTTTGTCTTCCTTGAAAAAAGGAGCAAATGATTTTTTTTTTAAGGAAAAGACACGACACTCGCAGTGTACACATAAAATATAATTGTCCACGATATAATATGTGTTGCTTCAACAGTTATTCAAGCAACTTGTTGTAAGTGCAACTAAAATTGCGTCAAGCATAAATCATATAAGAAATTGTTGTATCAACAACTAAAAGAAAGTCTCATTATCTGATACGATAGTTTCCTTTCATTTTCCTTTTTATTCAATATTTACCAAATGTCCATGAATAATGCAACAAAGCGTTCAATGTAATCTTCACTCACTATGAAAACGACTAAAGGTATGAACCAAATTATCAATTTTTTATACATATGCATAGTACCTGCTTCTTAAGAAAAAATGATGAAAATTAGTAACAATATCATCTCCTAATTTAAACCGATAAAAGCATAGTATAAAATTTATTAGTTTTCTTACTCTCTTGTCATTGATATTTAAAAGTTAAGAGAGCTTATGAACACTTGTGTAACTTGTTAATTATTGTGAATGAGTTTATCATTGAAGGATTGTTTTGAGATCCAATTGCAAAAGCTATAAGGCAACTATTGTGATAAAATGTTATAGATTATTAAAAGATGAAAAAATACGTCATATGTTTTCACCAAATTTTAAATGATGCAAAGTATATTTAACCAAATTTTAAATGATACAAAGTATATTTAACTTGACACTTACATAATTTTATAGTTGAAATCATTATTGTTTTATATGAGATATCCATTTTAAATTGCAAAAATTATAAAAAAATTATACATATAAAACAAACGTAAAATAATTATAATTACATAAAGCATAATAAAAGAAAAAAAAAATGATTCACAAGACTTCAATAGTAAAAGGTATTCACGGTTTGGGGAGGGGATTGGAGGGGAGCTCCAAGAATCGATGGTGGGAGAATGAGGGTTTGGGGAGGACTTGCAGCCTGCGGCCAGTAGTCGCCCAGGCTTCTGCGCTCCCCCTCCTCCTCTCAGATCCTGCTCCTGATTGCATGCTGTCCTTCGTGGCAGCCTTCATGTAATTTGATTTTTGGAGCTCTTTCTCCGCCCACTCCATCCTGCTCTCTGGCCGACGGGGTCATTTGACTGATCGATTAATGGTCGGGGAGATTGATGAGTCGCGGGATCGAATCGCATTGGGAAATTTCTAGAAGTTTGACGCATGCCAGGTTGAGCTCGCTGAACGATATTCAAGAATCTGATCGCGGCTTCTTGGCCATGGCTTCTTGCACCAAGAAATGGATGCAGGGATCCAATAATGAAGCGCACTGGGAGGCCATCTGCTCGTGGCTTTTGGTGGATTCAGGCATTTCTTTATACAATGGGGTTTCATCTTCTCGCATGATGCAAGAATGAGGTTCTCTCCCTATGAGAGAACTCCTATGTCTCTGCGTCCTCCCGTGCAGTTCCAATTGAATTCCAGAGTTGCTATCTTTCATAGGGCTCTACTTTTTTTGCTGGTTTTTCCCGACAACCCGTTTCTTTATTCTGAGGCGGGTTCGTGCTTTTTGCAGTCGACGGATTTCCCTGTGTGGCGGTGGTGTTTGGACTGGGGTTCAGTGTCTGAGGTTGGCTTGGTGGAGGTGTGGCTGTCTTCATGTGCAGTGTGCCCTCCCAAGCTGCAGGCATTGTTTTCTCTATCCTGGCTGCTTTTTACCCTGTCGCCTTTCTCCTGTGGGAGTATGGCGGTGGCTGCTTTCTTGGAATGTGATTTGTGTCTGTGGGTGGCCTGAGGAGCACTTTTGGCTGCTGGATCGGTGACTGTGGATATACAATTGCGTGGCGACCCATATTGTGTCCTTAGGGATCTTTTGCGGTGGCGACGGCGTTTTCAAAGGTGGTGGCCTTTGTTTACGATAGTATTTTTTATTTCTTATGATTTGGGTTGTGATACCCATTATTTTCTGTGATGTATCTTGCTGATATGCTTTTACAGTTAGTTTTGTAATTTGTTTTTGGTTATGACATTATGAGACAGCAAATATGTGACAATGTAGGGATCCTAGTGATCCTCTTACATGTGCAGATGTAATTTTGTTCTACTTTGAAATAAAATTATGAATTTTTTCCGAGGAAAAATAAAAAATAAAAAATAAAAATAATAAAAACCAACTATGTTATATGTTATACATTTACAAAAATTATAAAAGTTCACATAGAGAAACAATGTAAATCACTTATAATCATTAAAGTAATAATGAACAAAAAAAATCCAAATGGTAAGAATTAACTATATTTTATATAGCTATATATTGACATCTGATTTTGAGTTTACAAAGGAATAAAAAATTAGAAAACAATGTTAAATAAAAATTTATGAAAACTCTTATTTCTAATAAGATATTTTCTTTTTAATCATTAATTATTAATATTTAATATCATTATTAAATAAAAATTTTGTTTTATATATTTATATTAATTTAAATCTTTATAAATTTCTAAAACAAAAATGTAAAATGTTAATTTTTTTAAGATTTGAAATTTTTTGTTTTGTTACTCAGCTTTATAAAATGAATAAGTTTCAATCCAATATTTTAAAATTTTATTTTTTTATTATCAAAAGTGTAATTTTTTAGTATAATTTTTCAATATTTTATTTCTTATATATTTATGAGTTTAACTTTAAATTAGTCATTAAATTTAAATTTGTTATGTAAATTTTGAGGATATTATTTGGATAAGTGTTTTTTTTATTCAAATTAGCAATAGTATAAATTTTGAAAATTTTGAGGGTATTATTTGGATAAGTGTTTTTTTAATTTAAATTAGCAATAGTGTAAATTTTGAGGGCATTATTGCTTTTAGCCGAGAGGGTAGTTGTCTAGTTGAAACTGCCAATTTTGAATACATGGTTAGCCAAAATGGGCTCCAACTTGTTACATAAGGTCATTCAGCCCATCAATAATTGTTGCATAATTTCCACTTCCATCTTGAACCAGTGTCATTTCATTTCCATCTAAATTGCCATAATCTTCTTTAAAGGTTTGAAGAAGCCTCTTGGTCTCCAAACTTAAAAACTGCATGTAGTATACAAAGCCATCAATCACACTAATCTCGTAATGACCTGAAACAAACATGCAATTCATGAAATCTATATAACAATTAAAGCAAACAACAAACAATTTGTACTTTGTACTAAATAAATAAATGTATATTATTTCTAAAACAATAAATCATTATAATCTATTTTTTTTATTTTTTAACAAATATAATATCATACCATATCAAACTTATTATTATTATTATTATTTTTAAAACATTTTTATTTTTTTTAAATTTATATTTAAAATTGATTTTATATAAAACATTATAAAATATTTTAAAAAAATTAAAATTAACAATGAAGCAAAGGAAGTTGACTCAAGCGATTATAATAGTCTCACTAAAAGTTTGTAAAAAAATAACTTTACCAATAATTTAAAAATAAAAGTTAAAGAAATAATCTCATGGGCATTTATTAGAGTAGTCTGGGATCAAGATTGTTGCATAGTAGTACTAGAAACTTATGTATGTGCTATTAACAATCACATTAAATTCTATTGTAACTTGCAAGCGTTCTCCGGACGAGGTGGTTTTTATTGTTGCAATGTTTATAAATAAGAATTTAATTTAAAGCATATAACTATGACCTCAGTTGGTCCCTACCTCCTGGGAACTAGACTTCGATGAAGATGTCGTTTTTTTAAGTGATCAATCAAAATTCAGATAATTTTTAATTAATAAAATATTTTGGAAATTTTGGAAAACTTTAGAGTTTGCAATTTTATAGTTGTTGTTTAATGTGAAAACTAATTATTTAATTAATAACTCTATATCATGTTGGACAAGACATAACCAGCGTAGATCCAAATCCTAGGCTCTATTAAGCGCCGAGATAGATCAAATCTCTCAAGGTGCAAACCTCTTCTTAGATATCCATTGATTTGATTCAAACCAAAAGACAAATCTTTTTATTTAAGGTCCACATATAATATTATTATTATTATTATTTAATATTATTTATGGCTTACATATAATATTTTTTATTTTGTTAGGAACGAACATTACAACATTTCCCCATACACGGTTTTAAAACCATATGCAAGGCCCTCCTACAACCATGTACAATAAAACCATGGGTTGTTTAGAAGGCCTTGCAAATGGTTTTAAAACCATGTGCAAGGCCAACATTTTTTTGCGGATAATTCTTGTTATTTATTATTATTTTGTTAGTTAGGAACATTACAACATCTCCTCCATATTGTGTTTTTTTCCTCACCGGCATATTTTTTTACGGATAATTAAATTTTTACTTTTTATTGTTTTGTTAGGTAGGAAAATTACAACATCTCCCCCATATTAGATTGTTTTTGTGGCCGACATTTATTTTGGCCTATAATTAGAAAATTAATTTTTTATTAATAAAAATAATGTTACGTAACGTTACAAGATATCCCCCATACTCGGCTGTAGAGCGCCTCTCGGCGCAATAAGAAATTACTAATTAAATTTACAAAGTACAAATTACAATTTGGGCAATTATTTACAAAATTGCAAAATTACAAAATAATTTAGGAAAGCACAAAATCACAATCATTTTAATCATCTTATTTTAATTTAATTCATCAATCAATTATTAAAAATCTTTTACCACATGTCATGCATTATATGTGCAAGCCTTAGATTTTATGGATACTGTTATCGATATTGTGTTCTACAAATAAGTTGCAATTAATTCTAAAATTAAAGTTTTAGTTACTCTATAAATCATAAATACATCTATATATTAGAATTGTAAACTCACTGATATGGACACTATAAACAATGATTGAATGAAAAACATATAAAACAAGATAAATATAACCAACAATGAGAAAACACTACTATATATTGAGTGAAAAGAACACATAAAACAAGTTGAATATAACCAACAATGAGAAAACACTATTATATATTGAGTGAAAAGAGCACAAAACAAGTTGAATATAACCACACAATGGTATGATTATGTCTATTCATAAAGATAAAATGATCTTGTAAAGGTTAATATAACCTCCCAAAACTAATGTGTAAAAACTAAATTCAACAATTGAATGTGAACTTGTAACAATTAAATAGAAAAATGACATGACAACACAAGACAAATTAAATGAATAGAAATTAAAGATAAAGAATTAAGCTAACAAGAAAGTTTAAAATAAGAAACTTTTAATTAAGTATTACTCCTATTCTATGGATTAGGCCCTCCTTTTTTAGAATAGGCTACAACTAAGACTATCTCCCAACAACAATAACTTAACCACTTGCTACTTTTACAACATCATGCACAATAAGTAAAAGTAAAACCCAAATTAGCTATATAACATAAATAACAAGTATCATAAATATAGACCATCTTAAGAATCAAAAGAGTTTGAACTCATTACAATGATCTTAACAATTAGACGTTAAAAAAATAGAAAAATATTTCATAAGTTCTTAACCCATAAAACCGTATAAATACAATAGACCCAAGCAAATTCAGAATATTTTTATCTAAAATCAAGCTTTTCCTCCATGATCCCCAAATAGGATAGGATTGGCTCAAGTGCTTTTTATTATCATTTATAAATTTTTATGTATCCTCATGAGCAAGGTAGATCTTTAGAAATGAATTATATAGAAACACATATAAACCTTACATAGAAAACACTATGTTTATTACCTTGATGTCAATCCTTCCCCTTCATAGGTTTGGTCATGTACTTATCAGTGACCTTGTAATCCTTTTTAAATTTCATATTTGTTCAGTAAATTAAATCCTTGGTATTTCTCTAGAACAAAGTGCATGACACATGGATAGGAGTACATCTTTGTACCTTACTAAATCATCCTCACTAGTTCTAATAGCTTCAAGTTCTAATTTTTCCTTCAACATCCAGTTGGGATCCTTCTTTTCTAAAGGGTATATCATGTCCCTAGGTTGCTCCTCCTATAGAATTTGGGTTCCCTCCAAAGGGAAGGGGATCAGTTTTTCAATGTAGAGTGATATCATCCTTTTCTTATTTTACATTGGGGCATCTTATTTAAAACCCAAGTGAACAATCTCCACTACAACCTCAAATTCCACCAAGTATGTTAATGTTTGTTCCACCTTTTAGTGAGTGGCCTAACATAATTTTGGTGTTCCTTCTTAATTTCACATTTTCATTTATAGGGAAAATCGCTATTATGTGTTCAAAACAAGATGTACACTAGAAATAAATATTCTCATACCCATGGTTAATGCAACAAAAAAATATGCAATGCCCACATTTCTAGACAATACACACTTCAATTTCAAGGGGTTCTTGACCTATTATCTTTATTAAATTATCAACAAAAATTCAAAGTCTTGTATTTATACAATTTAGTTCTCTAACAAACTTATTCTTAAGAACTTCAATGACCAAACTCGAGTTAACCCATACTACTTAATCTTCTTAAATATTTATTCACATCCTCCTATAACTTGCATATATTTTCCTTATATTGATCATCTTCTTATAGATCCAATTGTTTGTGTTTATTAACTATTAATTAAATTGTCCCCATTCTTTGAATCTCATACACTTTATTTCACATTCCATAATAGGACTCTTGAATGATTTCAAGGGATTGGTTTTGTTAAATTTTAGAACCCTAGATCTGCAGGCCAATATGAGAGCTATTACAAAAGAATTATGCAGTGGCATAATTAAGATCAATGTACATTGAGAAAAGAATTCATGACACAAATTTCAGATTAATCAGACAACAATTGCTTAGATAATCACAACATTAATCTTCTTCATTAATCAGTAATACAATGGTAGTACAATAAATAGAATTTGAATATTGTGGATAGGATTCTAATCTACCAACTCTAATTGACTGTATAGCTAACTCAGTCTCGAAAAATCATAGCTGGAGCTCACTAGTTTAACTCCGAATGTCTAAATCAGTTTACAACCAGTTAACTGATGAGGTAGGTGGACAAAAGGTGCCACACTCCCTGCATGCATGCAAAACTAGTGCTAGGATAACTTATATTGATCTAACTAAAAGTAACTGGAGGATAACTCAGCATAACTTCTTACCTACCACAACCAACTGATGGTGATTGTTGGTGGCACTCAGAGTGGGCTCCTATAATGTAGGGATTGGTCCTAGAAGCACACAAACTAATGCATGAAGATGCAGTAAGTTCTAGATAACCCCTAGGTGTGTCCCCCATACTCTAGTATAGTAATAATAACCTCTAAGTTAGGAAAAATGACCAAATAGACTATATTGGACAAAGGATGATTAATTAATCCTAACACCCCCCCGTTAATCCTAACTTTGGACAGCTTGGGCCCGGGCAAATAGGACAAAAGTCTCCCATACAATCTAAATGAATAAAATACTTCTTAATAAAATAATGAAAATGGGGTAAACCTCATGGGACCCCCCCCCACTCAAAATAAGCAGGTAATAAGGAAACGAGCTTCCATACTTAAGAGAAAAAGTTTATCTTTGAGCAAAAACTTGTGAAAAAAATTGTTGTAATCTGCAACTCTATGCAGCAATAATGTAGAATATTGGTTCGTTAGTGCATCAGCATCATGGGACTATGCATGTGAACCTCGCCATCTTCTTCCAATATGATGATAGATAGAAGAAGGAATATTTCCTTTGTCTCTTCTTTCTGGAGGAATAGTGACTTGATCCAATTTGTTCTTCAGTGGGTCAAATTGTGGATGAGTCCTCACCATAAAGTAGCATCTCTCAAGAAGCTTGTTGCACCTCACTAAAGGAAGTGAAATTGAATGAGAGAATGCAACATTATCATTCTAATACTGGGACCTCATTTTAATTCCATCATTTGGATCCCCAACAACATTCCCAGTTGTTTCAATTAGATTTTGGGCCCATTTAGGCTTCTGATTTAGAATAAGAGCTAGATCTAGATCTAGATCCTCTTGAGGATCAATCTCAATATTAAGATCATGTTGATCATGTTCCTCATCTTCTGAATCTAAAACTTTAGACAGTACATCATTAACAAAAGGTGTAGATAGAATTATTTTACCTCCCCTTTCGAATGGTGGCTGAGGTTGACTAGATATGAGTATGGGAAAAAGTATGAGAATTCATATGCCTTGGAGGCATGGTTTCCAACACCCTTCACTATAATCTTCCCACTTAAGATATATGTGATCTCCACTAAGTCAGGACCAAATACTACTCACTTTGGTGATCCCATATGTGTCATCTGGTATACATATAACAAACTTGCAGCTAAAGAGGGCACATAGAGTACATTTCTAAACACTCCATGTTTTAAATTGATAGAACCATTTCCTTCAGCTCGAATTTGGGTATCATCGCCCATGTGAATACTTAGGCCATATCTAGTTTGTAATGAAGAGAATGATTCTCTGGATGCAACCATATGATTGGAGGCTCCTCATGAATCAATGAGGAAGGCATGTGATTTTGAACAACACGCCTTCAATGCATGGAATCTCTCATCATGATCTTCAATCTCTTCTCCAGATTCAATCTTCCTCACACATTTAGGGATGGAAATATTGTGCTACTCAAGGATTTTTTCCATTTGATCAAGGGTCTTCTTCATACAATGACTTTCTAGATGAAAGCCTCTCATACAGTAGGAGCATTGAATCTTCTCAAATTTCTTCCTCTTCTTTGAACCTGAGGCTCCATCGCATATTTATGATTATCCTTTGGTTTTGAATCAGTATTTTTAGTCTCCTTTCCTTTTTGCTTCCCTCTTTCTTATGCATTACTAGAGCTACATATAAGGGTTCCTGATTACTGGAGGTTTGAAGAACTCCCATCTTAATCAATTTGTCTTGCTCCTGAATCAAAGACTCTACAAAAGCATCTATAGAAGTCATTTTCCAATTTGGAATAGAAACTCTTCCGAAATGGAAAGTAGAGACAAGGATTGAAAATTCTAAGCCAAACTTGCTCAAAATTGACAACACAGTTTTCTCATCCTTCCTCTCTATCCCAAATTTTTTGCATTGTAGTACAAGAGCTTTATATTTTGAAAATAATTACTGAATAGTCTCAAAATTGTTGGGTAGTAGTGCAATGAGTTCATTCTCAAGAATATGGCCTCTAAGAGTCATCTTGTTTTCCAAACAAATATTCAAGCTTGTCCCATACTTCCTTTGGAGTTCTGAGTCCCTCAAGGTGAAACAGAAGATCCATGGAGATGTGAATGCACATGAAACCAAAGGCTTCATCTATCCGGTTCAGAAACTTGGATTTCTAATCATATTGTTGGGGCTTGGCTTCTCTTCCCATTTTCATCCTATACAGTCCCTTGTTGTGTAAGGTCATCTGCATATATGCCCTCCAATCAATGTAATTGAAGGGTGTAAGGATTCTAGGTGTAAGAGCAGAAGAATTCTCCATTTCATTGTATGTTGATCAGTCAAATATTCAAAATCTATGTAGGTACCTGCAAAAAATCACTGCAGAACCATTTAATTCGCAATCATATGTCAATTCAAACCCTTCCACCTTAACATGTGCACTTTTTCAGAGTCTATCACACCTGGATAGACTTCTCTAGACATAATGCAGAGGCAGAAATGCAATGATTCTAGGAATTATGTGGAAACTCAGCTGCTTCTGGTACAAGCATGGAGGTTTCTGAGGTTTGAGTTTAGCCCGAACAAGGCTCTGATGCCATGTTAAATTTGAGAACCATAGATATACAGGCCAATATGAGAGCTATTGGAAAGGAATTATGTAGTGGAATAATTAATATCAGTGTACACTGAGCAAAGAATTCATGTCGCAAATTTCATATTAATCAGAAAAGAATTGCTCAGATAATCACAAGAATAATCTTCATTCATCAATCAGTAATACAATGGTAGTACAATAAATAGAATTCAAATACTGTCGATAGGATTCGAATCTACCAAATCTAACTAATTGTTTAGTTAACTCGGTGTGGAAACATTACAGCTGGAGCTCACTAGTTTAACTCTGGATGTCTAAATCAGTCTACAATCAGTTAACTGATGAGGTAGGTGGAGAAAAGGTGCCACACTCCCCACATGCATGCAAAACTGGCGCTAGGCTAACTGATAGTGATCTAACTAAAAGTAACTAGAGGATAACTCAGCATAACTCAGTAGTAAGTCAGTGAGTATCGAAACATCCAGGCTATGAATCATTTCCAATATAAATCATCTTACCATTACTAACACACTATGTCAGCCAATCACCAATAATGTCATAGGAATTTATCATCACCTTCCATATGATAGACATGTTTCTAATGCTCTTGTTCCTACGACTAATCCATTGATCAATATATTAAAATATTACTTTAGTATCATTTAAGAACTAACATGCCAACACCACATATTTTTCAAAGTGAATAGTCTTTAAAATATATATTTCCCTCCAAAGGGTTAATACATCAACTTACAATTTCTACTATTAAAATTCCTTTCAAGTACGCAAACCTTTTCATGGTAAATAGGTTATATGATATTCATTTATTTGTAAGAGATAGGCATTCTATTTACAACTCTTATCATCAAAATTCCTATAAAATATTCACAATGCAAATCTTTTCATGGTGAGCAGAATATATAATTTTATGTCTCTTTTGGAGGGTTAAAACATTTGAGTTATAATTATTTCCATCATGAAATAAATGTATAATTATCGAACCTTTTCGAATAGGAATAATTTATAAAGCCATATATATATATATATATATATACCGAAGGTGTTATTAAGGGGACGGTCCTCCTCCAGCTTTCGTCGTCTGTTGATGGCCTATGAGGAGTCATCCCTTGTCCACTGCTTAAACACTAATGAGGATTCAATTATAATTTTGATTATCTTACAATAAAGATTTTATAAATATGGCTGGACAAGTATCCAAGGCATGTTCACGTGTCCTTTTCGATGACCTTTCCAATGTATAATCTTCTAGTTGTTGCTTTTCTTATATTTTGACAGCCAAAGTATTCAAACAAGCACAAAATAACTTTTGGAAAATATCTGTTGTCGCTACAATTTGGAAATTACTGGGTTAGGTTCGAGTTACTTTCTAATCTAGGGATTTTATAATAAAACACTTGAAAGAAGAAATCCATAACATTTGGCAGTCCCGGGGCTAGGTGTCTGTGATTCAATATCAATTTGATTTCGAAGTTTAGAATGTGTTGGTTTTACATTAACCAGCTCAAAAACTCATGACATTGTACCCATGTATTCTATTTTCCTAACGGGTAGGCTATTCCATCATTTTGCAGAGCTTAGCACACCACGGATACACTTTCTCTGAGGTAATTTGCAGTTTTCTCGTCAATTTTGTGTAGTTAGATCAATTCACTCTGAATGTGGGTTTATTATCCTTCATTCTCCACGAACATGGTAACTAATTACATCTATGTATTTTCAACAGATTTATAGGTTTGAATTGGATCTGTCAAATAAATTCACCATGAGTTTGCCTCCTGAGCAATCTCATTATTCTGACTCTCCTGATATTTGTTGCCATTATCCTGACTCTCTATTTGCAGGGTTACACTCGCACTTCTGTAACCTGTCCAGTTGTTGGTTCCATTATCAAAACCGGGATTTCGAAGAATCCCTCCATTGTAAAGTGACGTTGTAGGATAGGGTTCACACTGCAAAACAAAATAACATTAGCCATGCACTTGTCCAATCTGCAGGCTAAAATAAAAGTATTGAAAAAACTTAGATTAAAGGAACCCTAAGGCTCGAATTTGCACAACCACATACGAAAATACCAATATATTTCTCTAGTTAGAATTAGCCAGGAATTAGAGACCTCCCAATTGTAAATTCATGTCGGCAATCTAAATGTTAAAGGGAAAAATAAAGATACAGGGAGATTCAAAACCTAGACTCATGGAGTTACCAGCTCATCCAAAACCCTACAAGGCGAAGGGACTTCCTTTCGATCATGTTTCCAGCAACTCATTCCGAAGAAAATCATATGGGATTGAACAATTTATGTAGCATAGAGTTCTAGAAGCTAGCTTTTTAATTATGGGTTTCAAAATATTTTATATTTGGATTTATTTGCTAGAACGACATCTATCACTCTCGGACGGTTTAGTTGTGGCAATAGATTTTGGTTTGAGTTGGGTCATCAAGTGAGTGGTGAGCATGTATATGTAATATTCCTTCAAGTGAACATGCTCCATCCTTTCAAGTCAGTATCTTTCTTATAGTGCTCCCCTAAGATTGCCTCGCAAAACGTTGACTTACATCGAGCAAAGTAACATATACATTTTATTTTTAAGTTATTCAGATGTGCATGATTCCCCATGCGGTAATAGCATGAGGGTTAACCCATAAGAAAATGAGTAAGCAATATGTTGTTCAGGTGAGTAACCTCGAAGTATGACAAGATAAAATGGTAAACCACCATAATATTTGGTCAAAGTGAATGGCTATATTGATCAATAGGTTTCTAGTAGCAGAATCCAAAACTGAAAGGCCACGTACGAGTTTCAAGGCAGCTATCGAGTGCATAGGACGAAGTAGGACTTAATTGTGCGTAGGACCTGTGTATGGGGTATGTTATTTTATGTGTAATATATATTTGAAACATTTTATCCTCTCCCCTGATGTACACACTCCACATGGATGGATAAAATCAAAGAACCTTTATTCCTTCAAGGTAAGAACTAATTAGGTGAGTTAAAACTAATTGGGTGAGATGGTTTCTTCGAGTAGAATGGGTAGGAGGGTCTGTAAGTAAGGAAGGGTTTGGTTTGAATATCTTTCCTTTTTCATGATATTGACCGTTTTCAAAGAGTCATTTCTTGATTCATTCCTCCTAAGATAAATTATTCATTATTATTAGTCCTTCTTTATTATAAAAACCATTCACTTGGGTCGTAGCTTCAATGTAAGATTGCTTCGACTAAGATTTGTTGCAATATATTTTGGTTTGCCAAATATAATGGTGGATTAAACCAAAACATATAGTTTAAATGATCATAACATAAACTTGAAATAAAACAACCACTTAAAGAACTATGGTACAACCCAATAAAGTCCTTGACTAACTCTTTCCAGGGTTGTTCCTTCATCTATCAACACAACTCATAAGGATCCTTTTGGAAGGGTGGGTCTTCGATTAACTTGTCCAATAAGGTCCTATTCAACATTTTAAGGTCTTGTGTAAATTAAAACTCATTTTAAGATATGGTCTAAAAAGGATTTCTTTGGTTCAGTGGTAATAATGAAAAGGTTGAGAGTTTGACAAAGCATAATTGATTGATCAAATTGATGAGAGAGATTCATTAAGAATTTGTTTAAGCACTCACTTGTGGATTTGGTTGTTGTCTTTGATATGCATTTTAGTATAAAGGTATTGGTGCTCGATGCACATTACAATGGTATATATTTGGCACAAATTAAACTTGGGAAGTAATGTTGTGGTATAAACACACTAGTATTCTTTGTCACACACTTGTGGTGTAGTGACCTAGTTACATAGGCATAAATTTCACTCATATGATATGCATTACACAACATAGTGTAGTGACTCTTGTTGTAGACATAACGTATTGATGTAGTTGAGGAGCTCAAAATTTTGCATGGAAGGCCAATAGTTAAGACAAATCAGCTTCCTTATTTGTCTCTTCCAATTTGGAAATTTTTGTACCTTGTTCATTGTACACAATATTGAATAGACTAGAAGACTTTGAAATGTTTGTGTCTCTATGATAAATGACATATCATGACATTGTGAATACTTGAATAGTTGGTTACTTGGATATTTTTCTCAACTTCAAGTTGTCCATACCTTGTAACATATTGTCACAAAATTAATGGGAATTTGGAGTTGCTTAGTTGTCAATATAAACATGCTAATGTTTGTGTGAATGAATATATCATCTTTTTTATTTGTTCACTAATTAATTTGAACCAGATAGTGAATAAGAAATATATTTATGGGTGTATGTCATGATCCCTACTCATTGGTTGGCTCAGCAAGAACAAATATTTGTGTCTTAGGAAAGTGCAACAAGGATTTTTCCATATTAATTGATTACATCTATGAAGTAGAGATCAACATAGTTCCACTAAATGTATCTGGGGTTATTTTCACTTATCCATACATGTGTTAGTGGGATGCAAAAATCCCCTAGGGTTGGCTCAAGCGGTTTGACTTACCATGCTAAAGTCATATTATCCAAAGAGGTCACAAAGTCAAATCCACCTTAGTCCCTCAAGTTTAGGCATCCATGTATGTCAACAAAATTTATTCTAGGCGTCATTCACGAAATGTGAGAGAGTGCTTGAAGAGTTTCCCCAATAGATTTTTCTATGGAAAAATGTTTTTAATATGTGTTCTACTAACTATGAAATAACCAATACTAACTACTAAAAATTTCCAAGCATGTGTGGTGATGATGTAAAAAGACCCTACCATCTTAGCACTAGCTTTTGGCATTGAAGCTCATAGACTGATTAATGCCTCATAATAGTTTTCCTTTATCATCTGTGACCCCAAAAGGAAGAGAAATTAACACCTTTTAATTGTCATCAAGACCATGGGAACTCATCATACATACTTTTAGTTTGATAGGAGAGGTCAAAATAATAGAAGCAGTTGGATGAGCTATTACAATGTTATCTTGAGTTGTTATGACAACCTCATCAAATCCATCCAAGCCATCTGATTGAACATGGGATCGAATTGAAACATAAAGTTGTTATTCCAAACGAGGCTTTATGTAGGGATTCATTCTTCAAAAATGGAAAAATTAAGGGGCAAAATCAAGAGTTGTTGGATAGATGGCACATACACCCCTCCTCACTACATCCTTATGACCCTAACATTGTATTAGATTGAAACATAGATGGCAAGTTAACTATGTGTAGATTATTTACTTGAATAGTATCACCATTAAAAACTAATATGTATTGTCACATGTTAATAGCCTATTATATTTAATTTCTAGAAGTGAAATTCTTTAGTAAGATTGACCTCAAGTTTGGTTAAAGCCACTAGATTCCTACAACTAGAGAATAAGTGCAAGACAACCTTCAATATGTGATCACAAGGACCATTTGAATTAATGGTGATGTCATTTATCCATATGGATGCCCCTACAACCTTTACAAGGATTCCAAATGAAGTGTTGATATTGTCTTAATTCATTCATGATCTTGCATCTTCAAAACATACATGTTTTACCTAATAGGATCATTTGCACCATAAACCAAGTATTTGTAGTGTTGCATGGAGAGAAATTATTGATCAACACAAATAAATGTACATTTAAGCAACAAGAACACATTTATCTTAGATTGTGTCGAAATCAAAATGGATTGAGCATTAAATTGAGGAATATTTTAACCATTGTTGATTGGCTACCATTGAACAATATCCATCACTTGTTAGATTTCATGAGAATGGTGAGTTACCTAAGATATTTTACCGTGCATCTTTCCCATGTAGCACATCCACTTAACAAAACTGTTCAAAGAGATTAAACATTGGGTAGTGGTTGCTCTTCTGGTGCAGGTGGGTAAACCGCAGCCAACCCCAACCAGCACTTCCAAGATCTAGGGGCTCCTACACTTAGCAGGACTACCCAATTTAGCCTAATGGCCAAATTCTGCTCCAAATATTTCCTCCCCGTAATTGTGCCTCCACAATTGTCGTCCCGCAACTCTGTTTCCGCAACATAGTTTCTGCAGTTGGGTTGTGGGATACGGGATCTTGAACACCCAACGTTGCACCTTGGAACTTTCCTTCCACAACAGCCTTCCCACAAGTGGGTTGCGGGATGTGGGATGCAAGATGCCAACTTCCCAAAGTTGCTCCCTCGCAACTTCCTCTCCGCAACTTTCTCTCCACAATTCTCCTAACCGTCAGATCTTTGCGGCCTTCACTCTGACCATTGATCTTCCTTTTGGTGTAGAATTCATAGATCTTTGTGGATCTATTAACTCCCCTGCAACTTTCGTTGCGGGCTTCTTCTGGACCGTCAGATATTTATCTACAGGCTCAATCTCCACCGTTCATTCTATGCAAAACTTGTTAATGGTATAAAATTTGTGGGTTGCGCCAATTGATCATGGAATTGATCAATCCATCCTGCAATCGTCCCGATTCTTTAGCCTAACACTCTTATGCATGCATCTACACTCTACTTCAACTACTCAAGTAAGAAATTGATGCATGAATATAGTAACTTCTCAAAAACACACAAATGTTCAGGAAAATGCTGAATTCGACTCTGTAAGATACACAGTTCAACACAGTACATGCATAAAGGCTAACAACCCAACAAACATACAGTCAATCCTTCTATTAAGCAATCAAAGGAAAATGCACACAGCTTGGATATCTCTTCTTCCGACTCTTCAAAATATTTACAAGTAGGAATCATACATAGGTCTGTCCTCTCTCTGCAAACTTGGAATTCTAAATGCTAAAGAGAATAACCCCCTCTACATCTCTAAACTGTCTATTTAAACTAAACTGCTACTATATTCTTGAGTGGTCCTGCAACTAAAAAACAAACACTATGATGCATGATGAAAACGTCCTTGTCTGAAACAAACTATTGGCAGCTTGATCTCCACACAGGGAGTCGTGATCCACAATGATTCCCTACATCACTAATCAGACTATGACTCAGCACAAAAATGGTTACAAAAGATGCCACAACATGTGACCAACTCATCACATTGTTGGAATGCCACGATGCTCCTGCATCGTGGCATTATGAACCCATGTTCATTAGATCAGCTACAGTGAAACCCTTCGCTTCCAACTCTGTAGCACTCATCCAAGTAGATATCTCATTTGGTCGCTTCTTCCACTTAACCAAATACTCCAAATAGTTCTTATTCCTTGTACTCTTTACCAATTTAGTGTCCAGAATGGCCTCAAGTTCCAATGGTTGTACCACACACATTTGCCCCACCCATTGTAAGTCTTTAGTAGGATCTTCACCTTCTGTAAAGGTTCCAGTGTCACCTACTACATAAGGATATAGATCTGCAACATTAAATATTGGTGAAATACCCACTCCTGGAGGCATCTCTAACTCATAAGAATTTGCTGAAAATTTTCTGACTATCCTGCAGGATACAACCTTCTTCATCTTTAGCTTGTTATACTCTCCCTTTTGAAATCTATCTCTCTTAATATATGCTAAGACCAAATCCCCTACTTCATAGTTCTTTTCTCTCCTTTTGCAATCTTCTCTGGCCTTGTAACCGGTGTTACTCTGCTGTAACCTTGCTTTCACTTGTTCCTGGAGTTCACTGATCCTCGTAGCAAACTCTTCCCCGTTAGCACTTTGTTTCTCCAATTGACCTAAGTCACGAAGTTCACACACTCCTCTTTGATGCATTCCATATAGAATTTGAAATGGACTCATCCCTGTACTCCTGTTTGGTGAATCATTATAGGAAAACTCAGCTTGAGCTAATACTATGTCCCACTGCTTAGGACTCTCTCCAATCAAACTTCTCAACATGTTTCGCAGACTCCTATTGACTACTTCGGTCTGTCCATGAGACTGTGGGTGATATGCTGAACTGAAGTTTAGTCTGGTACCCAACTTCTTCCACAAGGTCCTCTAGAAATGACCTGTGAACTTCACATCTATGTCTGATACAATGCTTCTAGGTAAATCATGTAGCTTCACAACTTCATCAAAGAACAAGTTAGCAATATGTGTAGCATCACTAGTCTTGTAACATGGAATGAAATGTGCCATCTTAGTGAATCTATCCACAACAACAAAGATAGAATCATGTCCCCTCTGAGTTCTTGGTAAAACCAGAATGAAATCCATACTCACAAAATCCCAAGGCCTAGTTGGAATAGGAAATGGTGTATACAATCATGTGTTCTGGATTCTCCCCTCAGCATGTTGGCATACTCTGCATCTACTTACAAAATTCTCCACTTTATACCTCATGCTTGGCCAAAAATAGAAATGACCCAATTGTCCGAAGGTTTTATCACTTCCAAAGTGACCTACCATACCCCCATTATGTTTCTCCTGTATCAAGTTCTCTATCATAGAACACCTTGGTACACACATTTTACTATTTTTAAAGAGAAAACCCTCTTGAAGTGTATACTCCATCCATGGCTCTCTATCCACCTCCACTGGATTCTTACAAGCCCTGTAAGCTTCCTGGAAATCAATGTCAGCTTCATAAAAATCTCTCAAATGCTCAAATCCCAAGACTTGGATCTGATTCTCTTGCATAATCAACAGTCTCCTACTCAAGGCATCATCTACTCTGTTTGATTGCCCACTTATGTGTTTCAGCACAAAGATAAAACTCTATAAGAACTCAACCCACTTGACATGTTTTAGGTTCAACTTAGTTTGTTGCATAATATACTGTAATGCATCGTTTTCAGAGTACAACACAAATTCTCTAGGAATATAGTACTGCCTCCAATGCTTCATTGCTTGAACAATAGCATAAAACTCCTTGTCATAAGATGAATACTTATGCTTGGCATCATTCATATTCTCACTGATATACGCTATAGGCATGTCCTCTTGACTGCGCATAGCCCCGATTGCTACTCCACTGGCATCACACTTCACTTGGAAAGGGTGTTTTAAGTCTGGTAACTTCAATACTGGTTGTTTAGTGATCTTCTTCTTCAAGAACTGAAAACTCTTTCTAGCCTCTCCTGTCCATTGAAATGGTTGTCTATCCTTCTTAATTGTCTCAACAATAGATTCACAAATACTGCTGAAGTTCTTTATAAATTTCCTATAGAAAATTTCCAATCCATGAAAGCTTCTTACCTCAAATATGTTCCTAGGTGAAGGCCAATCAATGATTGCTTGCACCTTTTCTGGATCCATCTTCAACCCATCTCTGGAGATAAAAAAAACCCAAATATACTAGCTCTGTCTTCATGAATGTGCACTTCTTCACATTTATCAACAACTTTTCCTATTGTAGCCTCTCTAAAACATATCTCAAATGTTTCAGATGTTCTTCTTCTGTTTGGCTGAAAACCAAAATGTCATCAAGGTAAACTATCACAAACTTACCTATGAAATATCTCAAGACTTCATTCATCAATCTCATAAAAGTGCTTGGTGCATTGGACAATCCAAATGGCATGACCAACCACTCATACAAACCATCATTTGTCTTGAAGGTTGTCTTCCACTCATCTCCTTTTCTAATCCTGATCTGGTGATATCCAATCTTCAAATCTAGTTTTGAAAAACATGTTTCCCCACTTAGGCAATCCATCATGTCATCCATCCTTGGTAATGGAAACCTATATCTGATAGTGATCTTGTTAATTTCTCTAGAGTCAGTACACATCCTCCACTCACCATCCTTCTTTGGTGTCGGTACTGTTGGTACTACACATGGACTCAGACTCTTTTGGACCAATCCTTTGTCCAACAGTCCTTGGACCTATTTCCTCATTTCTTCATTCTCTTGAGGTGTCAATCTGTATGCTGCCTTGTTTGGTAAACAGGCTCCTAGAATAAAATCAATCTGATGAATTATATCCCTTCTTGGTGGTAATTCATTGTGAAATTCATCCACCACAATGTTACTAAACTCACTTATCATCTCCTGAATCTCCTCATGTAGATCTGCCACGCTATTCTTCATCGTCACCACTCTTGGCTTACATACCACCGCATAGTTCAACTCTTCCTTCTCAACCTGCTGCAAATATTCCTTTCCTGACAACATCAGAACTTTAGGTGTTGATTGTCCTGCTATACTACCTTCTTGTAAAGGGTGAAGTACATGTGTTATCCCAATCTGCTAGAAACTATGACAGTTACTCCTACCATCATGAGTTACCTTCTCATCAAATTGCCACGATCTGCCTAGCAGTATATGACAAACATCCATCGGCATCACATCACATAGAATCTTGTCCTTATATGGACCTATTTGGAAATAAACTACACACTACTCACTCACCAGAATTTGATGTCCTTTATGTAACCAATATACTTTGTATGGAATAGGATGCTTGGTCTTCTTCAAACTTAACTTCTCCACCATCTCTGTGGAAACAAGATTGTCAGTACTCCCGTTGTCAATCACCATATTACAGCACTTCCCTTCGACTTTACACATAGTCCTGAATAAATATTTCTTTTGAGCAGGCTCTGCTTGCTCCTTCTCAGGTTTCAACATGACTTTATTCATCATCAATGACTCTCCTGTCTCTGGAAAGACTTCCTCTACCGTCGAATGTTCTTGTTGCTTCTCATTCTGAGCTACATAGGCTCCTCTCTGTCCTACGTCTTCTTTCCCTGTACATTCAAATGACTTATGCCCCAACTGGTTGCATTTGTAACACCAAACGACAGCCTCTCTGCCTCGTCCTCTACCTCTACCTCCTTGGTAAGGTCCTCTTCTTCTAGAATCACCTCCTCTACCATGCTACTCTTGCTGGTTAGAGTTACTTGACTTTCCTCTCTGCGGTTTGTATCTTCCTCTTCCAGTCGCTTGCCCTCATCCTCTGGCTGAACCACGACCTCTATTGAATCTCTTCTTCCTTGTTATCTTGCCCTCTTCCCTTAAGGCGCACTGATACGCCTCCTCCATCGTTCTGGGAGATATCATGTTGATCTCTTCTTGGATATCCATCCTTAGACCATTCACATATCTAGTAGCCTTCTTTGCTGACTCTTCCACATATCCAGCCCTTAGGTTTACTTTGTAAAACTCTTCAGTGTACTCTCTCACTATCAATAATATTTTCCTAAGGTTTTGTACTTGTCTATATAGAATTAACTGGTAATATTTGGGCAAGAACTTAACCCTCATATTTGTTACCATTCTGTCCCATCTCTTTATCAATGGCTTATTCTTCCTCCTTCTCTCTGTTTGCACACTATCCCACCACAAGGATGCATGCCCTTTCAACCTCATCACAACCAATATGAATCTCTTGTCTTCTTCTACCTCATCGTACTCAAAGTACTTATCCAGTTCATTGATCCAGTCAATGAGATGCTCTGCAACGAGACTTCCATCATAAGTAGGTAACTCCGGCCTTGGCCTTGAATTCGCTCCCAAAATAGATCTCAAATATCTTAATTCTGGTGTTTCCTGCATATGTGTAGTTTCTTCTCTTTTCTCTTCATCTTCGGGTTCACTTACATCCCCTACTTCTGGGTCTCTTTGTCTATATGTTTCCATGGCTCCCAGACGTGCCCTTAACTCCCTCATTTCTTCTAGAACTTCTGCGTTCCCTCCTGGTCGACCTCTGTCACGAACTCTTTCTCTTCCAATGCATGCAACCATCTTCTCACACTAAGCCTCTGCAATAACAATTCTCTTTCACACTGTTACAACTTACCTCACCAAGCCTCTTCTTGTCCCTTAGTCTTTTAGCAATGTTGGTCCTCTACCCATAACCTCTTGAGCACTCTCCTTGGCTCTTTCCGGGCTTCTACAGCTATGCTTCTTTCTCACATGAGCTTCTCCTTGCTCCTTCATAAATTCTACTAACAACCTCAACTATGGAATTCATCAACGGGAAATCTCAACCCTGCTCTGATACCAAAACTGGTGCAGGTGGGTAGACCGCAGCCAACCCCAATCAGCACTTCCAAGATCTGGGGGCTCCTACACTTAGTAGGACTGCCCAATTTAGCCTAATGGCCAAATTCTGCTCCAAATATTTCCTCCCCACAATTGTGCCTCCGCAATCACCGTCCGGTAACTCTGTTTCTACAACAAATTTTCCGCAGTCGGGTTGAAGAATTCGAGATCTCGAACACCCAATGTTGTGCCCTACAACTTTCCTTCCACAACGGCCTTCCCACAAGCGGGTTTTGAGATGCGGGATGCAGGATGCCAACTTCCCAAATTTTCTCCCCCGCAACTTCCTCTCCGCAATTCTCCTAGCCGTCAAATCTTTGCGGCCTTCACTCCAACCGTCGATCTTCCTTTTGGTGTGGACCTCACATATCTTTGCGGATCTGTTAACTCCCTTGCAACTTCCATTGTGGGCTTCTTCTGGACCTTTAGATCTTTATCTGCGGGCTCAATCTCCACCATTCATTCTCTGCAAAACTTGTTAATGGCAGAAAATCTGCGGGTTGCATCGATTGATCATAGAATTAATCAATCCAGCCTGCAATCGTCTTGATTCTTTAGCCTAACACCCTTATGCATGCATCTACATTATACTTCAACTATTCAAGCAAGGAATTGATGTGTGAATACAGTAACTTCTCAAAAATACACAAATGTTCAGGAAGACGCTAAAGTCGGCTCTGTAAGATACATCGTTCAACACAGTACATGCATAAAGGCTAACAACCCAACAAACATACGGTTAATCCTTCTATTAAGCAATCAAAGGAAAATGCACACAGCTTGGATCTCTCTTCTTCCGACTCTTCAAAATATTTACAAGTAGGAATCAGACACAGGTCTGTCCTCTCTCTGCAAAATCGGAATTCTAAATGCTGAAGAGCAGAACCCCCTTTACATCTCTAAAATGTCTATTTAAACTAAACTTCTACTCTATTCCTGAGTGGTCCTACAACTGAAAACAAACACTACGACACATGATGAAAACGTCCTTGTCTGAAACAAACTATCGGTGGCTTGATCTCCACGCAAGGAGTCGTGATCCGCAACAATTCCCTACGCTGCTAATTAGACTATGACTCGGCACAAAAATAGTTACAAAATATTCCACAGCATGTGACCAACTCATCACATTGTTGGCATGCCACAATGCTCCTGCATCATCTTCTCCTCACATTAACTAGCATTAATCAATCCTCAATTTCAAACTAGATGCTTCTAACTAGATATAATTTATACGCATCACGGTAGACCCACCACAAACCACTTTGAGACACATAACACTTTGAGATATTTTTGGACATTGTTTTGAATTATTGATTGAATGATCAAGAAATGTATGTATTGGTGATATTATTAGTTAGTAAGAGACAATCGTGCACATTTACCATAAGTCTCCCTAGTTCATCTAGAAACAAATAAAGTTTGATAATGCATTTCAATTAACATAAATCATTATTTACAATAGTTTAACATTGTGATTAATTACCATAAATGAATATAAAAAATACAATTGTATATTTTTTCTATTGCAACCATTGCAACATCTAATGCCATCATCTGAATTTTTCATGAAGATAGGTGAATTCATGACAGATGCTTTATAAATTTGACACTTTGCGAGATTGTTGCAGTCACAGAGATGTGCCAACACATAAAGCTTTTGTTTTATAGATAGGCTTTCAAGCACATAAAATTATATTTTCTACATACACACAACTTTCTCTCATTTTATAAGATATTGAATCTTTTTTCGGAGTTTCATTTCCCTGACTTTGGGGGTATTTTCACTCATGTGGCGATTTAGAAGTTTGTTGTAACTTATTTTCGCTTATTTTCCTAGCCTTGATTTCATCACATAAACTTATATTATATACACACAACTTTCTCTCATTTTTGAAACATATCGAAATTATCTTCAATGTTTTATTTTCCCCACTTTGGAGATATGCTAGTATATATTTATCATAAATATAACTCGAAGTAATCCTTAAAAAACTTACCAAATAAAGAAAATAACAAAATTAGATATTTATTGAACCATGCGTAATTTATAAATTTCTCTCAACTACCCTTGTATTCTTAAGATACAACTGAACAGTTTAATTATTTGTTCCATTCCTCATTTAACCAGTTCACAATTATTTAAAATAGCTGTTAAGCATATTTAAATGTTCTTCCAAACATTTACTTCTCCCGAACTGTAATCACCCAGTTGACTGAAGTCACATCATGCAACTAAATTAATATCCTAATTCATGAAGTACACTACACCTAACTATGTAAACATTCTAACTAGATTCCAACACTTTA
Source organism: Pseudotsuga menziesii (assembly GCA_001517045.1). Classification (NCBI taxonomy): domain Eukaryota; kingdom Viridiplantae; phylum Streptophyta; class Pinopsida; order Pinales; family Pinaceae; genus Pseudotsuga; species Pseudotsuga menziesii. The sequence continues at coordinate 73,068 of LPNX010115681.1, forward strand.
AACTACATATATCCAACCTACCTTTTCCAACTCTCCCTTTGATATTTTATAAATATACATTCATCTCAACTTCATTCAGATTACATATTTTAACTTACTTAATACATGGCACTCAATAGCTTCACTCATTACATGGCACTCAATACAACCAATCATAACAATCTGCAGGTCATGGGATATGAATAGCCCAGAGGCGATATAAATGATTTCCTATGTAAACACTAAAGAAACTTAATGATCCCTCTACAGTCCATTAACCTAGCATAGTCATAAATACTTTCTCAAACTTGAAACGCTATTTTACAGGACAATTGGATAACACGTAAGTGATCTCGTTTCAAACATAGCTGATATAGATTTTAAAACAATGTTCCTACGGTTTAGTCAACTGATAGATAATCCTGGTTTGATCAAATAAACATAAATTAAACTACAATTCTATAGATCAATTGCTCGTAATTATTTCCATTCAATACATAATCCAATATATAAAATTTAAGAACATTTCTACGGATTATTTAACAATATAGTGATAATCCAATACAACTTAATTTTAAGCATTATCTATGTGGTTCAAAAACCAGAAAGTAAATTCATTTCACCTACATAGTCGATCTAAAATTTAACAATTTGTTTCTATGGATTGTTTGAGCAATACGGAGATAATCCAAAATAAATTAATTTAATCATTATCTCGGCCAGTCAATATCCCTAAGAAATATTTTCATTCCTACCTACAGTCCATCTATGGATTGAATAAATTTTCTGAGATTCGCCCAAATTGCACAACAACAAAAAACACATGTATATTCATATAAGAAAACTTAAATATAAAGTATGCACAACAACAACAAAAAACACATGTATATGAACATATAAGAAAACTTAAATATAAAGTATGTAGTTCATTCTTTTTGCACAACTAGAAATATTTTATTTCCTGCATATTCAATAAATAAAAAAACTTAAATAACAATGAACTTGTTACTAACGGTTTCTTCGGCTAAGGGAGGAGATTTACGAAATTGTTGCCTCTCCAATCCAGTCCCACAATATTTCCAAATTACTGTTTGACCCCTTGATTGTCCTCCCTACCACATTGGGAGTAATCTTCTTCCTCCTAGTCATTTGAGATAATAGGGGTCAAAGAAAATAACACACAAGCCTAGATTATTCAGCAATGATCTCCTAATCACTAGAATAATTATGTTTCTACCAAACTCACATTTTCACACATAAGTTCTCAAATTTTCATTATGAAATTCATCTAGCATTAGGGAGCAAAAAAATAAAGGTGTCCTTTCACCGTAATGCCCACTTCCTTAAATAGGAAAATTCCTTGCCACACATGTCACTTTTCATGCAAAAATGACATTTTGCTTAATTTCTTCTTCTTATTATTCACCCACCATGTGTCATCTTCACATGAGGGTGCACATAAGTGCCACGATTTACTCCTAAATGTTCCCTTATCCTAAGATCCCAATCCCCAAATTTGTGGGTGCAAGTGGAGTCTAACTCCAAATATATTCCAAGTATATATTTGCTCCAAATCTAAATATTCTTTATTTATTTATTCTCAATATATGCACATCTTTTCATGAGATAAAACAATTACTTTCTCTTTTTCTTTTTGCACAAATAAGCTAAATGCATATCTATGTGCTAATACTAGTATCTACATAGATTATTTCTCACCATTGTGAAGGTAGTACCGCATCTATGGGTCCTTTCTACAATTAATTAACAATTAATTAATTAATTTCCTTTGTGTGGGGAGTGTGTTGTAGAGACTTAGGAATCATTACCTGGAGGCTTTCTCCTACAACCTATGTGAGACTAATGGTGGCTAAGGAATAATAATCTTCTTATTGTGTTCCCCTCAACTTCATCGTATCTGAACAAATTGTTATGACCTACCCATACGACACACACCACCTAAGCAAATTTGATAAGGTTTTCAACTCATGCATGGATTATTGTTAAGAGTCAATAGACAATTGTCACACACTTATGTGTGTTTTTCTGATTATTTATGACCTCTTTTTCTATTTGAGATTTAGTCGGTAAGTCCTTTTACCTGCCACCGCACACACTCAAAGCACATATTAGTAGTGTTGCATAATATAAAAGAGCATAATGATTTATTCAATTTCATCTATTGCTAATCAATAAGCAACATTTTATTCACATCTATGGAATAAGAAAATATTATTTTTGTTTATTCATAGCAAAGACATTCACTTTCTTTATTTCCAATTTAACAATTTACTAAAAATAAACATCAGTTGCTAGTCAGTTACAAATTTGATTTAAAATGACAAAAAACATGTATTCTAGTTTATTTAGCCTGGTCACTTTCAAACAAGTGCCCTCAAGATCCAATGGTCAAAATTAGTCAAAGGAGGGCATTACGAAAAAAAACAAGCATAGTTATTTACTATATTTCCTCAAGGGTAAAAAAGGACTCCCCCCCACCTCCCCCACACCTACCACCCCAATGTTGACATTTTGATTTTTGTGGACTCTATATTGACCCATTTTGTATCCCAAAGGGCCTCTCCTTAATATATAATAAAATGAAGATTTTTATTTTATTGTATTCTCTAGTGTCGTGAAATGTTAAATCGCTAATTGAATATATGGATGATTAAATATTACAATAGATGCGAAAATTTATGTTATAATAAATTAATCCAAAAATCATATTAAAACACAATAATAAAAATTCAAATGAATACTACTGTAAAAAAACATCTCAATTTCTAACGAATAATGTAATTAAATAAAATAGAAACAAAAAATATATATTCCATTGCAATGTCAATAGTCATGGTTCATCGTTATGATAACACATGTGCGTTAATTGATTGTCGCATTGGTGCGCTTAAAATAACATAATCCTGGAGTAACATTATACTTATCACACTACCCGGGGATTCTTCTATTATTATGCCTTGGTGTGCTACTTTATATTAACCACACCGTTACATTTCAAAAATATATTGAGTGACAACGTCCCTATCAACTTTACCGGTGTTTTTTCCTTTCGGTGTGGCACCAATGCTTTGTAATATTTAGAGAGAACCGGTGCTTTTTAATAGTTCATAAGCATTGGTGCCACTTTGAATATAATGCACCGGTCCATATGTTGTTATACAACACCAATGCTATTTAATAGGTCATCGGCACTAGTGCATATATTGTTATAAAGCACCCGTTCCTATTAAAATTTTGTTGTGCACCAGTTCCTATTAAAATTATGTGGCACATCGATGCTATATGTATTTTTAAGCACCGGTGTATGTTGTTGTTATGCACATCAGTGCTATTATTTTTTTTGAACGCACCAATGCTTGTTATGTTTGCTAGCTCTAGTGTGTTTCATTCAATAAAGTGCACCAAAAAAAAGCATCCACAACAGCCTCTGGCCGCCGAGTTTTTTTTATTTATAAAACATTTCCGTAAAAAATTCCGCTAAAACATCTGGTAACGTTTGCAGAGGTTGTAGCGAAGGTTTTTTTGATGATTTTGCCCAATCTTGTAACTATAACCTCCACTACTGAACCTTTTCCTTGTGGTGAGAGAGAGAGAGAATCCATGCAATAGACAAATTTGAGGGAAAAATAAATGTAAAGTAAGACACCACCAAACATTTTTCCACTTAATGAATTAGTAGTGCATTGAATCTCCTTTTGGTGTACTGATATTGCATTGAATACATATATCAACAACGATGAAATATTTCCTAAGTACAAACATAGGGAATTTGAATCATGGGCGACCATGGGATAAAGTAAGGAGAGAGCAAGGTTAGAATTTCAATTAATCTTTACCCTTTAGACTAAATTTTTTTGAGGTTTTGAATTTTTTATCTTCCCCGTCATATAATGTTTTGTTCAAAAAGTTACCCTTGAATTGTGTAAAAATTATTAAATAAATTATGTTTTGTTAATAAAAAAAAATCCCAAAACAAGGTTAGAAGCCCCTATGTAAATTACTCTCCATGCGTGAGATATCTTCTCTAACGTTTAGAGTCACTAATAACACCTAGACTGTTATCCCTGGATTTAATAGTTGACCAACACAACTTCATGGTGTCAGTTGGGAGATACAACTACATATCACGATAACTTAGAACCGTTATTGCTTTGCTAGAAAAACTTAGATTGTGCAGGCTTGAATTAATAAACAAATAAAATTATGAAAATTTTTAACACATCTGTAACACCCCGGTTTCGACCACATTGCATTAATGTATGTGATGTAAATAATATATTCAATCATGACAAGGAGATCAAGGCCAAGGCCCTGTCATTGATTGATGTTGGTGAATAGGCAATCATGGTTGATGCCTATGGTTTCTGTGCTAAGTCAAGCATGCTTTTAAACATCATGTAAATATGCAATATAATGAAAACCCACAGCCAGCTATGTCAAGGAAACGAATAATGAGATGGGGGCATGATTTTCCTACGGATAAAGGGGTGAGAATGTTAACCTTGAGCCTATTTGGGGAAAAACCATGTGTCATGGGGAGAACCCATTAGAACTATCAACTACCCTCTTTCTTGTCTTTTCTTCCTAACCATTTATTCTGCCAGGAAGTGGTTGGGGTAGTTATTGCTTGGAAGGGAAGAGTATGGGAAATTTTGAATGGGGCAGAGAACCCAAATCTGGAGTGTCGTGTTTTACTTGCAGGGACAAGAAACACCAAAACCATATGTCAGTTTGACCCCTACATTCACGCCTGGTTCCTAATCTCACGTTTTGGAGAGTTGTGAGGGCATATAGGGGAATCATCATTCATCATCTTCACCCCCCGGTCATCATGTAGTAGTGGCAGAACAACAAAGCTTTCCTTTTGTGTGTGTATCCTTCACCTTTTGCGAGTGTTTAGTGACAGTGTGGTAGCAGCAGAGCTCTACCCGTGTACCCTTTGCATCCTGCGAGTGTCTTTCCTCTGGAAAGACTATGATTGTTGCGTTGTAGTGTTGTATGAGACTATAGAATGCATGAATTCCTGTTACTTGTGTTCAGAGTAATCTGGTGATGCAAAGTCTCCCTCTGGTTGTTGTGTTGTGAACCCTAGTTCGGGTTTGACTGTGTGTGAGACTTAGGGATGGGAGAGACGTAGAATGCACTTGATAAACCTGGTGTGGAAACTCATAGTAAGATAAGAGTGGCTGGTGAACCTGCCATGCACATCCTGAAGAGCACTGGAAGGGAAGGTGTAGCCTGAGGGACTGTGGAGCAGAGAAGGGGATACTTCCTTGTGTTGGGTGTGTAGGCAGAGGGGGATCCAGGCCAGATACATCTTGTGAAGGTGTCCTTAGCTCTGTAGATGAGCTCACTAGCTTAGCAGTTCTTCCTGCCCATTTCCTTAGGTAGCCTGATAAACCCAACTAGAAATATGGCTTGGCTAGTAGCCTGTGAAACCCATCGGTTGGCTTGGTTGTGTCTATTGCACCTAACCTGGTAAGAAACCTTTAGCTGGACAGTATGATAAACCCAACTACTAATGCTAGCTTGGATAGGTAGCTTGATCAACCCAGTAATGAGATGGCTTGACTGTGAATAGTCTGATAAACCCATCTCTTGGCTTGACTGGTCCTTAAAGGTGAATGTTGGCTTGACTGTGAACAGTATATGAAACCCAACTATGAGATGGCTTGGTTGAGTGGCCTGTTAAACCCATCTGAGGGATGTTTTTCCCTTGCAGCCTGTGAAACCCAACTATGTTGGCTTGGCTGAGTTCAATTGCATCCTTGGCTATGTATGAATCTGCTAGTGTTCCCTTATTCCTTGAGGAAATCATGCTCAGCTCGGGGTGGCATTGTTACTAAGAGATTAAGAAGCACATTGTCCTATGGTTGGGTGGAACGTTGCAGTGACATAGTTGCTTGTGGGACAAGCTTTCTTCAAGATAAGTGTTCTTGTCCACATACTTCTTTGTAACTGTAATTCTTGCATTGTATTTGCTTAATGGAATGTGATGAACATGTTGCTATGTTGAGTTATGCTGTGTTCCCTGAATAACTACAATTATAGGCATCTATGTATGTTTTTCCTTCAATGCACTTTACCAAGTTGCTGGGTAGATTGGCCAGTTTGGTAATGGCCTGGATGATTAGATCGGTCTAAGAATTCAGCTGAAAAGTTGAGTTTCTGCTAGAAATCCTCGTTTGCGCAATTTGCGGGATGCGGGATGCGGGATGCGGAACGTCGTTTTGCAGAGTTTGGTTTCCACAGATTTTCCTTCCACAACTTGCAGGATTCGGGATGACAGTGTTGCTATTTCCATATTTCCAATCCCACAAGTTAAGTTTCCACACCGTCGATCTTCGCGGGATGATTCTCCGTCGTTGATCTGTTTCTGATGCGAGATGCGGGATGTGGGATGCGGGATGCGGGATGCGGGCTGTGGGAAGTGAGATCAATATTTTTATGTAACTTCTGACCTTGCATCTCAGGATTTCCACACCGTTGATTTTTGTGGGTGAATTTTGAACCATTGATTTAGATCTGGTCTACAGGATCATCTACGATAGTTGAATTCGTCACATTTTCTCTCCGACGTCTGATCTCCTCTGAGATATTTCCTTGCAGATTGTTGAATTGATCCATGAAAGACAGAAGGAAGCATGACAGTGTTGGAAATGTTGAGATGTGGTTCATGACCATGCCCTGTGTTCGATGAACAGTGAAGGTTCTCGATGAAATTTTTAATTCCTCATGATAATGGGGTATGGGTACGTGACAGCGTGGTATCAGAGATGCGGGTTGCAGGATTGGGCCTGGATGGGCCAGAGATCAGTCAAGAATACCCTCTAATGTCAATTTTTAGTACACTACAGTGTGATATCCTAGCTGTGAGTTGCAGGATTAGTCCTGGATAGACTAGAAACCAATCAAGAGTACCCTGCATCGTGGTATCGGAGGCTGTCGGTTACAGCATTGGGCCTAGATATGCCAGGTGACAGTCAGTAAATGGTTTTGATTTTGAATTATTGTGTATCTGACAAATGGTGTTGGTAACACATTTTGCAGAGTCATAGTACATTTGGAAAAGTAAGTGCTAGTTCAGCCATGTGAACCCATGATGGATATGATGCCCAGGATTCCTACGAGCGTGCACAATATGCCATGGGGGAAAAAGTCCGAGTTGAAAATGATGACATAGAGTCTAATGGAAGGAGATTCCAAGAGACACCGCCAGATATTGCAGCCACCATGAGAAGCTTGATCAAATCCCAAGAAGATCAGCACCAGTTGAATGCTGCTATGTTGTAGAGTTTGAAAAACTTGCAAAGGAAGATAGACTCTGGGTAGGGTACTGTGAAACCTGAAGGAAGTAAGAGAAATACCAGAAGAAGAAGAAGCATTGCTAGTAGATGATCTGAGTCAGAGGATTCAAGTGGGGATTCAAGCTCTTCTTCCTACAGGGGAAGGAAAAAGAGGCCCCATCGAGATCGAACTCGGGATGAATTTAAGAAGGCTAAACCTCCTACGTTTGATGGTGAGGTAAATACTAGACAAGAAGCTGAAGCTTGGCTTCTTGGAATAAATAAGTAATTCCAAGTTCAGGATTATTCGAGAAACATGAAGGGCATGGTTTCCATATTCAATCTGAATGGAAGGGCATCCATTTGGTGGGAGCACTTCAAGCAAGTAAGGAAGATCAATGAAAGGAGACTTAAGTGGGAATGGTTCCATAAGTATTTCAAGCAGAAATATCTCTCTGATAGGTACTATGATGACAAGATCAAAGAATTCCATGAGCTGAGACTGGGATAGCAGAACATGGAAAAGTATGCAAATAAGTTCTTGGAATTGTTAAGGTATGTTAGGTACATCAAGGATGAAAAAGTGAAAATTTAGCGTTTCCTGAGTGGATTCCCCCAGTCTTACAAATATAGAATCGAGTTTTATGAGCCTAGAACTCTTGAAGAAGCAATTAGGAAGGATAAGTATTGCTATGAGCAAAGCAAAGGGAAACCTGATTACCATAAGACATGGAAGGACAAGAAGAATGAGAAGTTGGATCAAAGGTTTCAAACCTTCTAGCTTCAGGAATCAGCAGAAGCAACCATCACAAGCTGAGAAGCAGCCAAGTAGAGTGGTGGGAGAGAAACCAAGAGATCCACAGCAGAATAGAGAACCACTCCAATGTTGGAGATGTGGAGGACCCCACATGCATAGGAATTGTCCTCTCAAGAATGAGAGTGCAAGGCTAGCTTACAACATTCAATAAGCAGAAACAGTGGGTCAAGTAGCAAGGGTCATCCCTAGGATTTATGCAGCATTGGAGGACCGCCAGGCATACCACCAGTCCATTGTCGTTGAAGTTGCAGGTAAGATTGTTGATCAATCTGTTTCTATCTTGATTGACCCTGGTTCTACTCACAGTTACATTACTCCTAGATTAGTGGAGGTTTGTGCATTTAAGAAAGTAAAGCATAACAAATCTTGGTTAGTTCAGTTAGCCACTGGAACTAAGAGAAAGGTTAGTGAAGTGATAGAGAAATGTCAATTGAGTATGAATGGGTTGGTCACTTGTGTAGATATGAATGTTCTACCGCTTGGTTCCTATGATGTTCTCATTGGAATGGATTGGTTAGAAGCTCACAGATTAAAGCTTGACTGTTATAATAATTCTTTTGAGTGCCTAGATGAGGAAGGCAACTCAAGGATTGTGAAAGGTATTCCAAAGGTGATTTCTGTGAGGCAGGTTTCAACAATGTAGTTGAAGAAGTTCTGTAGGAAAGGTTTCCAGTTATATGAAGCTCATATTTTGGAGGCAACAAAGAGTGAAACTCCTAGGTTGGAGGACATTCATGTGTTGCGGCAATTCAAGGATGTGTTTCCTAATGAAATTCCAGGGCTTCCTCCAAAGAGGGACATTGATTTCACAATTGAACTTGTGCTAGGAGCAGCACCAGTGTCCAAGACACCCTACAGAATGAGCATGCCAGAAATGTTAGAGCTGAAGATGCAGCTACAACAGTTGTTGGAGAAGAAGTATATCAGACCCAATGTGTCTCCTTAGGGGGCACCAGTTTTGTTTGTTAAAAAATAAAGATGGTACACTCAGATTGTGTATTGATTTCAAACAGCTGAACAAAGTCACAGTGAAGAATAAATACCCTTTTCCTAGGATTGATGATCTCTTTGATCAAATGAGAGGAGCAAAGGTATTTTCCAATATTGAATTGAGGTCTGGTTACCATCATGTAAGAATCAAGGATGAAGACAGCCTTCAGAACAAGGTATGGGCATTATGAGTTTGTGGTGGTACCATTTGGTCTCACAAATGCACCAGCTACATTTATGTGCCTTATGAACAGTGTCTTTAGCAGGTATTTGGACAAGTTTGTTCTTGTCTTCCTTGATGACATTCTTGTTTATTCCAAGAATGAGGAAGAGCACTTGAGATTGACATTGCAATTGCTCAGGGAGCATCAGCTATATGTAAAGTTGAGCAAGTGTGACTTCTATAGAGACAAAATTTAGTACTTGGGTCACATTATCTCCGAGGAGGGTATATCTGTGGACCCTGAAAAGATAGAATCCATTATGAATTGGCCTACTCCAAGAAGTGTGACAAATGTGAGATTTTTTATGGGACTTGCAGGATATTACAGGAGATTCATTGAGGGATTCTCCAATGTTACACGTTCCATCACTTATTTGCAAAAGAAGGGGATAAAGTTTGAATGGACCTCGAGATGTGAAGAAATCTTCCAGCAGTTGAAGAATATTCTCACCAGTGCACCAGTATTGAAGGTTACAGACCCAGAGAAAAATTTTGTGTGTGTACCGATGCATGCGGATAAGGGCTTGGAGCAGTCCTTATGCAAGACAACCATGTTGTATGTTATGAGTCAAGAAAGTTGAAGGAGCATGACAACAATTACGCTACTCATGATCTAGATATTGCATCCATAGTACATGCTCTCAAGATGTGGAGGCATTACTTGATGGGCAGAAGAATTGAGCTGAGGACAGACCATCGTGGTCTGAAGTATTTGTTTGATCAGCCTACTCTAAATGCTAGACAAGCTAGATGGCTGGAGTTTTTATGTGAGTTTGATTTTGAAGTCAAGCACATAAAAGGAAAAGAGAATAAGGTAGTTGATGCACTCAGCAAGAAGGTGCAGGAAATGCATGTGGCATCTCTTAGTACTTGCCACTCACATTTGAGGTAGCAGATTGTTAATCATACTACTAGAGATGAATTGTATGTGCAGGTCAAGGACAAATTGTAGCAGCAAAGTCTTGAAAAGAGGTATGAGGGATATAAATTGGAAGAAGATGGACTTCTTACTTATAAAGGCGGGATTTATATTCCAAATGTAGCATATATGAGGAGAGTTGTTATGGATGAGATCCATCAAGCTCCATATTATGGTCACCCAGGATATCAGAAGACAATTGCTACAGCCAGAAAGTAATATTTCTGGCCAGGGATAAAAGGGGACCTGGATGAGTATATTTCAAGGTGCATGAAATGTCAGCAAGTAAAGGTTGCGCATCAACACCCTGCATGTTTGTTGCAGCCTTTTCCGGTTCCAGAATGGAAATGGGAAGTTATTTCCATGGATTTTACTATAGGATTTCCAATAACTTGTAGACAACATGATTCCATCATGGTTGTGGTGGACAAGTTGACAAAGGAAGCCCATTTTATACCAATTAAGTCTACTCATAAGACTGATGACATTGCAAAGATCTTCATGAAGGATATTTTCAAACTGCATGGATTGCCTAAGGCAATAGTCTCTGATAGAGATGTCAACTTCACTTCCAATATTTGGAAGGGTTTGTTTGCAAACTTGGGTACAAAGCTAAACTTCAGCACCGCGTACCATCCCCATAGTGATGGTCAGACAGAGAGAGTTAACCAAGTGCTTGAAGACATGCTTCGCATGTATGTGATGGACAAACCAACCAAGTGGGAAGATTATTTACACTTGGTAGAGTTTGCTTATAATAATGGACAGCGAGCACCCTTAGGGATGAGTCTGTATGAAGCTTTGTATGGAAAAATGTGTAGGACACCAATGACTTGGGATAATCCAGTGAACAGGATTGTGATTGGTCCAGAATTTCTTAAGGAAATGGAGCAATAGGTTGTAAAGATCAGGCAGAATCTGAAAGCAACCCAGGAAAGGCGAAAAATCTATGCTGATAAGAATAGGGTGAACAGAGAGTTCAGTGTTGGGGGTCATGTTTACCTCAAAGTGAGGGAAAAGAAGAGTTCCTTGAAGCTGGGCAGTTGTGCCAAGTTGTCCCCTAGATATTGTGGGCCATTTGAAGTGCTTGAAATAATAGGGCCAATTGCATATAGACTTGCATTGCCTGCTAGCACTAGAGCTCATAATGTTTTTCATGTTTCTTTGCTTAAGAAATATGTACATGATCCTAACCATGTGATAAATTGGGATGTGATTCAGGTGAAACCCGAGGGAGAGTTCCAAATTGAGCCAACATGCATCCTGGACAGGAAGTTCACCATGCTCCGGAATTGAGCCATAGGATAGGTAAAGATGCAATGGGAGCACTACGGTCCTGAAGAGGCTACGTGGGAGTAGGAGGATGCCATGCGATTGGCACATCCGTTTTTGTTCAATTTTATGGAACAATGAGGCGATGTCAGTGTAGCATTTTGTTCAAAATTTTGTAAGCACTAAGGAAAATGCTATTGAAGGAGGGGGGGAATGTAACACCCCAGTTTTGACCCCATTGCATTAATATATGTGATGTAAATATTATATCGAATCATGACAAGGACGTCAAGGCCAAGGCCCTGTAATTGATTGATGTTGGTGAATAGGCGATCATGGTTGATGCCTATGGTTTTTGTTCTAACTCAAGCACGCTTGTAAACATCATGTAAATATGTAATATAATGAAAACCCATGGCCAACTATATCATGGAAATGAATAATGATATGGGGGCATGATTTTCCTAAGGATAAAGGGGTGGGAATGTTAACCTTGAGCCTGTTTGGGAAAAAACCATGTGTCATGAGGAGAACCCATCAGAACTGTCACCTACCCTCTTTCTTGTCTTTTCTTCCTAACCATTTATTCTACTAGGAAGTGGTTGGGGTAGTTATTGCTTGGAAGGGAAGAGTATGGGAAATTTTTAATGGGGAAGAGCACGCAACTCTGGAGTGTTGTGTTTTGCTTGTAGGGACAAGAAACACCAGAACCGTATGTCAGTTTGACCCATACGTTCATGCCAGGTTCCTACTCTCACATTTTGGAGAGCTGGGAGGGCATTCAGGGGAATCATCATTCATCATCTTCACTCCCCGGTCATCATGTAGAAGTGGCAGAACAACAAAGCTTTCCTTCTATGTGTGTAGCCTTCGCGTTTTACTAGTGTTTAGCGATAGTGTGGTAGTAGTGGAGCTCTACCTGTGTACCCTTCGCATCCTGCAAGTGTCTTTCCCCTGGAAAGAGTGTGATTGTTGCGTTGCAGTTTTGTATGAGACTATACAGTGCATGAAGCCCTGTTACTCATGTTCAGAGTAAGCCAGTGATGTACAACCTCCCTGTGGGTGTTGTGTTGTGAACCATGGTTCCGGTCTGACTGTGTGTGAGACTTAGGGATGGGAGAGACATAGAATGTGCTTGATAAACCTAGTGTGGAACCTCACAGTAAGATAAGAGTGGCTGGTGAACCTTCCATACACATCCTGAAGAGTACTGGAAGGGAAGGTGTAGCCCAAGGGACTATGGAGCAGAGAAGGAGACACTTCCTTGTGTTGGGTGTAGGCAGAGGGGGATCCAGGCCAGATAGATCTTGTGAAGGTGTCCTTAGCTCTGTAGATGAGCTCACTAGCTTAGCAGTTCTTCCTGCCCATTTCCTTAGGTAGCCTAATAAACCCAACTGGAAATATGGCTTGGCTAGTAGCCTGTGAAACCCATCAGTTGGCTTGGTTGTGTCTGTTGCACTTGACCTGGTAAGTAACCTTTAGATGGATAGTCTGATAAACCCAACTACTAAGGCTGGCTTGGCTAGGTAGCCTGATAAACCCAATAGTGAGATGGCTTGACTGTGAATAGTTTGATAAACCCATCTCTTGGCTTGACTGGTCCTTAAAGGTGAATTTTGGCTTGATTGTGAACAGTCTGTGAAACCCAACTGTGAGATGGATTGGCTGAGTGTCCTGTGAAACCCATCTGAGGGATGTTTTTCCCTTACAACCTGTGAAACCCAACTGTATTGGCTTGGCTGAGTTTAATTGCATCCTTGGCTATGTATGATTCTACTAGTGTTCCCTTATTCCTTGAGGAAATCATGCCCAGCTCGGGGTGGCAGTGTTGCTGAGAGATTAAGGAGCACACTGCCCTATGGTTGGGTGGAACATTGCAGTGACATAGCTGGTGTTGGGACAAGATTTCTTCAAGATAAGTGTTCTTTTCCACATACTTCTCTGTAACTGTAATTCTTGCATTGTATTTGCTTAATGGAATGTGATGAACATGTTTCTATGTTGAGCTATGATGTGTTCCCTAAATAACTACAATTATAGGCATATATGTATGTTTTTCCTTCAATGCATTTTACTAAGTTGCAGGGTAGATTGCCCAGTTTGGTAATGGCCTGGATGACAAGATCGGTCCAAGAATTCAACTGGAAAGTTGAGTTTTCTACTAGAAATCCTCATTTGCGCAGTTTGTGGGATTAAGGATTTTGCGAGATGCGGGATGCGGAAAAATTATGACGGTTTACAAAAATAATCAAACTTCAAACATATGTCTAGGAAAATTATATACTCATTGAGTAAGATGGTTTATAAAAAAATTTAACCGTATTTGACGAGAAAACACCCTGTGACAAGCATTTTCCTGTCAAATTCCAACCCTAGGCGACAGTAATAACTAAATCCCAAAGATATCATCTTAGGTTACCTTATTTGAACATAAAAGTCAAAAACTTTCCCAATTCGAACTTTACTAGGTCAGTTTCAACATGAGAACAAGGTGATAATGACACAATGGTAGCGATGATCTATAATAACAAGGTCTACATTAAATTTATTTAAAAAAAAGTTCATTAAATGCCACTGCCTCTACCACCTAAACACAGAGGAAAAATTCAAATGCAAATGAAAACTTTGCAAACAAATATACTATCCCACCCAATATGATCTAAAAGGACTACATGCATAAACTTGACAAGAAATACCAAATGTGATCTAAACAAACTACATGCATATACGTGACAAGAAATAAATTTTATCCTGAGATAAACTTAAGGAATTTCATTGCATAGGATTAAGAACAATATATTAATGGTTTGGAACACAAAAACCAATAAAAATTGATTACTAAGAGTCCTTACTGAAGGGAGGCCACGACTAATAATCATGGTCAAAATAATGAAGAGATTTAAGAGTTTGGACTACATTCATGAAGACAATACTCTCTTGATATTTAATGTTTGTGTCATATAAATGTGATTCCAATGGGAAACAAGAGAAGATGCAAAGAAACAAGTCCCTGCCTTATAGACTTGCTGCTTTGCAACTAGTTGGGTTGGGTTTCCTCATAGACTTGTTGCTTTGCATTGAATTGGGTTGTCGATCCAAGATCTGGTTGTTGTAACGTCGGGATTCAATTCGATCCAAGCGATGGAGATTACTCAACATTTTTGTAGTCTAGTAGTGGTTGTGCTACTCATCAATGGTATCAAAATGCTCTTTCATTCAGAAATGGAATGTTTCTTTCAAATGTAAGTTGGTAAAAAGGTACAGGATTAAGGTTAAATTTTTAAGGTTGAAGGTTATGGGTTTATTCTTTCTTCCTTCTGCGGTACTTAGCTTGGATTCGGTTGAAAGGAAAAAGGTTCCAAGAAATTCTTTGTTGAAATTGATGAGTTATATGTTTCCCTAGGTGAGGCGGGTGTTGAATAAGTGGATGTAGAATTTGTAGGTTGCTGGACTTGGCTTGGCTTGGCTGAAGTTGCCTAAAAGAGATTATTTTTGCCTAATTCTTTCTGTTGTCCTTGGATGGGGAAAGCAAACTGTCTATGCCCCATCCCTTGCCTTTTACGATAAGAAACTGCTTGCTCGAATACTCCCACCGCTATTGGAAGATATGCTGGATCAATAAGATTATATTTTGGAATATGTCGTTGGCTGTAGTTTTTTAATGTGTCCTAATTAAACAGTTGCTTCATTTCCTGCTACTCGTGAATTAGGTGTATCCATATATTATAATACTTAATATGTAATACTTTATATGGGACTTTAACTCAATCTGCTACTAGGAACTCTGCATGCAATTGGTTAATCGAATTTGGTTGGTAAAGGGGTCAAATTTAGCTACCAAAGCTAAGTCTTATAAATTCATTGCCAATAGGAATTATTCAATATATATATACCTAATTAATGTGGACCCACAAATATAACATGGACCTGTATTGGTGAATTATATTGGCACAATGATGTGGAGGTGTTAAGGTGCTACCAGGTGGAGTCAAGGTGCAAAATTGGTAGCCATGAAGCCTTCTCAAAAATTACAATGGTTTTTTTAAGACGGGATAGGAGGAATTATATATATATATATATGCATTGTCATATTTACAATATTCAAACTAAACATAACACATTAAAGTGTTGGTTGAAAGCGGTGACGACACCTATGATTGAGTGCATAACACATGGACAACAACATGTTTGAACTAGGTTGCTGAACTGCATGCATAACAGATGTTTGTCATGTCTAAACAAGTGGTTCATTGTTCGTTGCGTGAAACATAGGGTTCTAACCATAACCACAACATCTCACCCATAGCTCATAAATTAAGCTATCTAAGTGAACATCTTTCTGCGAGTGAATCATACATTGCAAATATAAGGAATTTTGTTTCCCTGTATACACCCAGAGCATAGTTTTGGGGCCATCTTGAGTAGAATAAATTGGTGGATTTGATCAACAGAGACTATGCAAATTTTGTTACTCTAACTAAAAGAGGATGTATGAAATTCATAATAGTGCTAGTATTAGTGGTTAAGTGTGCCTGAAATTGCTAAGATTCAATAACTAAAGAAGCAAAACAACACCATGATTGCGAATGAGTATATTTGCAGAGTATCCTGAGCTGAAAGCAAGTTTTGATGAAGAAATGGAAATTGATAACTGGTGATATTAATCAGGAGATGATTTTTACTAGCATTCACTTGCAATAAATAATATAATAGCCTAGTGCATGTACAAATCTTGGTGCTAGTGCAAAGCCTACTTATGCATATCGAACTGATTCTTCTTTAGTGCATGGTGGTGCTGCTAATCAACAGCTCCATCAATGACATAATTAACAAGTGAGTTCTTACTTGCAATTACTATATTTAGTGAATTAGATGACATCAACAATTAAGGATAAGAACCTCGTAGAATGATTAGGCTCGTCGTAAATGTAAGGTGCTACGTCAAATGTGACTGTTTAGATCGTGATATGAGGTTGTGAGACTTACCATCATAGAGGGCCAAAGGACATAAAGAATGCCACACCATTCTTGCAGAGCTGCACCATAATCACCTGGACTTGGCAGAGACAACACAATAGGACTTGCTTGTTTATATGAAGCTTGGTGGGGTGAAGCAATCAGACAAAGCAAATATAATAATGATATATTCGTATGACTGATTTGTTCAATATTAAATAACTTTAAGCTATATCACTTGAAAACCATGGTGAAATAGCAATGGATAAGCGAAATATGGAATTGAATATGAATGTTGATAACCAAATATTATCTATCTAAAATACAAGAGTATCTACAAATTCATATGCTAGATGACATAAATAAGATGATGATATCTCATGTGAATGTGGTTAGTAATTTAGTTAGTGAGGTTGCATTGAAGTTATTCTAGTTAGGGTAGATTTGATACCTTAAGACTCGACTTGTTCCCCTTGAGGGTAGACTGACATGAATGAAGGGGGAAGGTAAGGTACTGAAATGATAGCAGTGAGACGTTCCCCTTGAAGAATGTGTAGCTTCAAAGGTAACCCCAACGTGATAATTGGAAGAAATGGGTGGACTATGGTTGAGAAAAATATGAGTCTAAATTGCATAATTAATATATGCAGGGTAATTTCATTAGTCCGAGAAAGAACCAGTAAAAGGGGCCATTCCAGTACTCAGGTATATTGTGTAGTGCATATTGGCCTGAATGGGGTGAACGTGTTTTCCAAATTAAACACGACGTTGGAGCAGTGAAGATATTATGAGTTTGATCCAACTTATCCAGCTTCTCTACCACCTGGTTAACCACCACCTCGGTAAGAAGATTGATACCCATACCCACCACCAATGGCAAGGTAAGTAGTTTGATATTGTGGTCCAGTTCCTTTTGATGTTCCATATCCTACTCTTCAATTAATTTGGACCAGAAGTAAGATTAGAATGAATATATCGTCAGAGAGCTGCAACACTATTTATTTGAAGAAAAATAAATTGAAAGTAATTAGATATCCTAGAGATTGATGAGTAACGATAGCCAATAAGAACTGCATAATATTAATATTAGTGTTATGATTCTACAGAAATATGTTAATAAAAGAAATAATAGGAGTACATATTCGTTTCAACCATAATCTGAATCTGAATACATCTTGGTATTTGTGTGTACAAGATCGATCTTGGAAGCTTTCACTTGTTTAACGGACATGCCCCTCTTAGTCCATACACTCCATAGTTGTTCCTCCTGGTTGGGATACTTGCTTTTATAATACTGGCCATTAAGTTCCACAATCTGTCGCTTCCTCTAGTTGGGGGTGCAATAGGGGTCCCTCTAGCTAGGACTGCAATAGGGGTCATGGCATTCATAGCTTTGCAAATTTTGCAACAATGTGAAGGAATAAGAGAACCAAGAACGCATAGTATGGAAATGATGGTGTGGTCGTGCTATAGGAAACATTCAACATTATTGAAGATCTACTACAAGCATGAAAGATGTGAGTTACTTATAGTTATCATTTGTTTCTTTCCTCCTTAGCAAATTTGTCAAGCGATGCATGCAATACATTACAATATAGCATGTGTCATGGAAAAATAACAGTTGCCATGGTGGGTGGTATGTGTTTAGCGTATGGTGTGCTTTTGCTACATATAAGTATAAGAGTTAATGTTAGAATTAATACTAGAAGTTATCTAACATTATTTGGATTTATAAAACTGCATCCAGAAAGCTCAACTTTATCATAATTTTTCTTAGGAACAATGAACCACCTCAATATGAGGCCAAATAAGAAGAATAACTTGTTGATTGGTTGAAATAACGGTGCTTGCATATTGTTTTGCTTATGAAAAACAATATTCATAAATTCCTAGTAAATGCCAATAATAAAATTTTAAAAGTTTTTTTTATTTATGTATTAGTAAATTGAAACAGTGGTAAGGCCTTTAATAAAGTCTCTGCCAGCCTGAGCGAAAAGAGTAACAATTATGGGATTGGATGTGAGACCATATTTTATGTGTTCTTCATTTCAAAACAGCTTATCAATTAACTCCTTTTCTCTTTCTTTCCAATGTGATGATTTTAATGTTTTGAAAGATTAGGATAATGTTACTTTTTTTGAATATTGAATTCCATCTTTGATTTTTTATTAACTACTAATTTGATTTTGAAATATGAATTATCTAAGACTAAAATGATATTTCTAATCCTCGCAATGCATGAAATATAGTGATCGGTCGGTCGCCCAATCAGTTTGACTTTTGTATGGATAGACACATGTTTTTGTAATAATTGTATTCTAAATTTATTTAATTTTTGAAATATTAAAATTAATTTACAATTTATTGAAGGATTATAGTATTTAATATAGAATACAATTTAGATTATTTTTAGTCTATCAACATGAGTTTACAATCTAAGTTGATGTATATTTTGATTTAAAACTTTAAATATTATATATGAAGTTTTTTTTCTTGAAAATTAAATAAATGTTAATGTAGAGCCTGAGTGGGGTTACTGGTTAAGAGAATACGTTATCTTAGTTTGAGTGGGGTTAATGGTAAAGAGAATGTGTTATCTTCTTGAAAGTTACATGTTTAATTTCAAAGGTGGATAAGGTCTATACATATTTAAGCAAGCAAGTTGTTATTTGTATATATTTGTATGACGCTAACAAAGTACCAACAACTTCATTCTTACTTTTGATCTTCACATTTGGATGATTTATAATGCTCAAACAAACCTCAATACCCAATTAATATTATTTTTTCAAAAAAAAAACTTAAAGAACTTTGATAAATCTATTATGATTATTAATAATTAATGAGAAGTTCCCCTTTATCATAAAAACAATGAGGATTTTTGAAGCAGGGACTAAATTGTTTCTTAAGTGGATTATATTTAGAGATGAGGGTTCCTTATTACCCTTCTAGTCATAGCTTTTTTAAAGCTAGCCATTTTAGGCTTTAGTAAAAATTGGTTTTATAAAGGATGTTGAGATGTTGAGATAGTTCCACAACATAGTAGAGGTTAACATTTACAAAGAGGAGTCTAACTAGAATGTAATTTGGATTTATCTTTTTAAGTATTTAAATACGATTAAATAGTTTTCTTAATTTTTGCTTGGTTTTTTTTCCTTGATATCTTTGTAATTTACACTTGCATTTGAAATAAGCTGTTTTAATATATTTTATACTGAATAGTTTTATTTCAACCAAATATTATGGGTCATAAATTTTTGAATAACATTCAATACTCTATTTTTTAATGTATATTTGAAAAAAATATATTAAATGACCCTATAAAATTGACAATATCAAAGTCCAAAAGGATATTCATCATCATCCTTATTTGAACCCAAGCCCGTATTCCTGAGACAGAAGGACACCAAAGAAAGATATGGTCGAAAGTTCTAGAGTTGAGGAGGCATACTAGAATTTGGGATAGTTATAAATCATGTTTCTCTAATATTGTTAGAAAGTAAGAAGGTTGTTTTTTTTGTCAATATCAAAAATCTAAACGTTTAATTAGATTTAATCCTTTTTACTTGGTGATTATATGTAATGTTCCCAATTTTGATTTTGAATATATTTAACCAAAATTATGTAAATGATGTAATTATGCTAGTATGGATTCCTAGTGCAGAGCTCAAGGCCAAGGCCCGACTAGTGAATGGCTAGGCATGTATGATGTAAATATTTTTATTTGGACTGTATGGTTAGCTTGTCATGCTAACTCGAAACATATGTAAATATTATGTTCATAAATAAAAATTGTTCCAAGAATGGTTATGTAAATAACACTAGAGGGGTTATGATTTCACTAGAGGGGAAGAGGAAAGAGGGGGGTTATGGAAGACCAAATCCTTTGTTACCAAGTGTCAACCTTAGAACTCACCTATATTCTATGATATGATTTGAATAAGCCAATTACCTCCTTTTGACTATTGATCCCAATCATTGAATGCATGTGTGGGTGTAATGTCACCATTCAAATAATTGCATAATAGGACAATTCCATCAATCCTACTAGTTTCCTAGGTTAGATGGATACATTTGGAATTTTAATAAGGGAGCTAATAAATGATGTTCAGACATTATAATGGAATAAATATTTAATAATGGGGCTAATTAAATAAATACAAGAGAAAATTGAAGTGGCAATGGAGCATGGAGACACATGGAGATTATGGGGCCACACAAGCTAGAATTTTTGTGCCACATGGCATCCTCCTCTTGCAATTTCGAATCCATGGGAAGCCTAATGTTATTGGATGAGTTATAAGGCTAATACACTTGGAAATATGCATCATAGGTAGAATTTGTAAGTAAATGTAACTTACATGGAAGAGGAAGAGTCAAATGGGAGCTTCTTGGACACTTGGGCTAGATTCCCTAACATATATGACATCTATGGCACCAATGATGAAGATTCTATGAAATTTATGACATATTGCATACCTGAAGTCTGACATTTGACCATTATGACATGTCAGTCCTAAATATAGCATCCATGGAGGTTCTCATGTGAGTTGGGGAAGCTCAATGGGTCCCTACTCAAATTGGGGGAAGATGGAAGGCTAGGGACGGGAGAAGACATGTAAAATCTTGAGCCCACACCCTAATTCGAATTGGATTGAGTTTGTGTATCGATTGGTAACCTTAGAAGGCTAAGTATGTTTATAAAATAAAAGGATCAACCTATAGAATTTCTTTTGATCATTTGACAAATTTGCATTTGTGAAGAGAGAGAGCTAGTGGATGACTAGTTTCTTGCCGTAGCCAATTTCAAGGGTGAAAGATTCCCATCCAAGTTGGTGTTTGGAGAGAAAATTCAGGTCTTTCATGGAGGTTTAATAGAGTTTGTATTTTCAAGTGTAAGCTACAGGGAAACTCATGGTTTCTTCTAGTGCAACACATTTTTTCAACCATTTCCAGTCTTTATTGCATATTCTTGCTCATGGAGGGATTGCACTTTGGGTGAGCTATTGTACTCTTTGGGAGAGATTCTCCTGGTCCATTTATGATTGTAATAACATTAATATACTATATTATTTATATTCATAAATTATCAGGTCGAAATACCAAATGGTTGTATGTAAAAGTGATATAAATGAGCAAACAATAACCATTTCCCCACTATATTGATGTGTTCCATTGTAATGATGATGATTTCGAATGTAAGAATGTTTCTTTGATATATTTATGATTAATGGACTTCCATTGATGATTATTACAAGTTTTATATACAGCACTTAAGCATTTGAAGTCATCTTACTCAGTTTATTTGCATTTGGAAAAGATTTGGTGCCTTTTCCCCAAGATTTGGTGATTTTGTAGCTATTTGGGAGAGGGTTATAACAGCCTGTATAAACTGAATAATGATGCATATGAGACCTTAATAAATTTCCTTAAACATCCTCTGCCTCTCTTCATAAATTTGAGTATATTTGGGAGCATTTGGAAAGCCATTTTCAGCATTTACCCTGGGGGAATTGGAACCCCATGTTGCTAGAGAAAACTCCTACCTTGGCCAGAATATTAAACAAGTTTTTAGAAGTATTTGGAGGATAATAAATCATCCCTGAAAATTTTATTCAAGTATTAATATAAATCATGTACCTTCTCAAAATATTTGGGAGCATTTGGGTCAATTTGGAGACCTAGACATCAAAACTAGTCAAAGGTCGAAATAGGGAAAAAAAGTGAAAAATGGTCATTTTAATAAAAATTCTTAAAAAGGGACATTACAAGTGGTATCATAGCATGGTATTGGAACCTAATGGTATTAAAAAGGATTCAAATAAATAATCCACCACCCT
The DNA here is from genome assembly GCA_001517045.1 of Pseudotsuga menziesii. NCBI lineage: Eukaryota > Viridiplantae > Streptophyta > Pinopsida > Pinales > Pinaceae > Pseudotsuga > Pseudotsuga menziesii. The sequence continues at coordinate 95,371 of LPNX010115681.1, forward strand.
TAGAACCTAAATTTGAAGGTGTTTTTGTTGAAGAAGAAGAAGTAGAAGAAGGAGAGGTACATTCTGCTGAAACTAGGACTAACGAGGGGAAGGGACTCTCTGATGATAAGGAGGAATATATTAAACTCATAAAACCTATATTTTATGACAGAACAAATTACATGAACTAGCATCTTATGAAAGGATTCGAATTGATGTCTAGCCAATTGGGAAGCAAAGGAGTAATAGGAGGTAGCAGTAGTTCACAATTAGAAGAAAAGAAGACAATGTGTATGGATTGGTAAACTTATAAGGATAAGTATGTCCATAAAATACAAGGATAAACCAATAGAATGGATTTTTATCATTTGAAAAATTTTCATTTGTGAAGAGAGAGAGCTAATGGATGACTAGTTTCTTGCCTTAGCCAATTTCAAGGGTGAAAGATTCCCATCCAAGTTGGTGTTTGGAGAGGCAATTCAGGTATTTCATGGAGGTTTAATGGAGTTTGTATTTTCAATTGTAATATACAGGGAAACTCATGGTTTCTTCTAGCACAACACATTCTCTCAACCATTTCCAGTCTTTATTGCATATTTTTGCTCATGGAGGGATTGCACTTTGGGTGAACTATTGTACTCTTTGGGAGAGATTCTCCTGGTCCATTTATGATTGTAATAAGCTTAAAATACTATATTATTTATATTCATAAATTCTCAGGTCTAAATACCAAATGGTTGTATGTAAAAGTGATATAAATGAGCAAACAGTGACCATTTCCCCACTATATTGATATCTTCCATTGTAATGCTGATGATTTCGAATGTAAGAATGTTTCTCTCATATATTTATGATGAATGGAATTCCATTTATGATTATTACAAGTTTTATATCTATCACTTAAGCATTTTAAGTAATCTTACTCAGTTTATTTGCATTTGGAGAAGATTTGGTGCCTTTTCCCCAAGGGTCGAACTAGTGATTTTGTAGCTATTTGGGAGAGGGTTATAACATCCTGTATAAACTGAATAATGATGCACATGAGACCTTAATAAATTTCCTTAAACATCCTCTGCATCTCTTAATATATTCAAGTATATTTGGGAACATTTGGAAAGCCATTTTCAGCATTTACCCTGGGGAAATTGGAACCCCGTGTTGCTAGAGAAAACTCCTACCTTTGTCAGAATATTAAACAAGTTTTCAGAAGTATTTGGAGGATCATAAATCATCCTTGAACATCGTATTCAAGTATTAATATCATTCATATACCTTCTCAGAATATTTGGGAGCATTTGGGTCAATTTGGAGACCTAGACATCAAAACTAGTCAAAGATCGAAATAGCGAAAAAAAGTAAAAATGGTCATTTTAATAAAAATTATTAAAAAGGGACATTTAAAGTGGTATAATAGAATGGTATTGGAACGTTATGGTATTAAAAAGGATTCAAATAAATAATCCACCACCCTTAGAACCTGAAGTTGAAGGTGCTTTTGTTGAAGAAGAATAAGTAGAAGAAGAAGAGGTACATTCTACTGAAACTATGACTTACGAGTGGAAGGGACTCTTTGATGATAAGGAGGAATATATTAAACTCATAAAACCTATATTTTATGACATAACCAATTACATGACTTGGCATCTTATGAAAGGATTCGAATTGATGGCTAGCCAATTGGGAAGCAAAGGAGTAATAGGAGGTAGCAGTAGTTCACAATCAGAAGAAAATAAGACAATGGGTGGGCATATTTTCTGAAGCACATGACCCCATAATAGACCCCATGAATTTCATAGCACATCAAGTCCTACTTCACCTAAATTTATTATACCTGAATAAGATCCTAACATTCCATTTGAATTTGATACAATGGCAAAAGAATGCAATAAATTGGATGAAGATTGTAAGAAAAGTATACCATTTGATCAGTACTTTATTGTTGCAAACAAACTCAAAAAGAAGGAAGATAATAGGTCTCTATACCAAAACAAAGAATTGAATTGTGCCATTGGTAAAGTGTCACTCCCTACTTTTGATGGTTCCTCTCAAAGTTCTGCTAACACTTGTGTGCAAAAGTTAGATGTGTATTTTCAGTTGAATCTGATGGTGGAAGAAGATGCCTTAAAAATGGCCATTTTGCACTTGGAAGGAGATGCCAATGAATGGTGGTTCCATGGCCTGAAAACTTTGGGTCATTATCAGGTTAAAACATATGGAGAATTTATTGATAGGGTACTAGAGATATTTGAGAAAAAAAATACAAAATTGTCTTTCAAAGAAGTAGCCCAATTGAAGCAAGTCGGGACCCCTACTAATTATATGATGGACTTTAAAAAATTATCAGTCAAGGTGGCTGATGTGCATATGGGAAGGTTAGTATTTCTGTTCACTAAAGGTTTGGCTCGACCCTTAAAAGTTTTGGTCAAATCCCACAAGCCCACTACATTAAATGATGCAATGAGCTTGAATAGAGATCTCCAAAATGTGCTTCCTAGAACAAGATTTCCTCCCAAGACTAATTTCATATTTAAAAAGAAACTTGGAAAAGAGATGCACCCGATAAGAATCCTTGGAAAAGTGATTCATCTGAAAATAATAATAAATAAGGAATAAACAGGGATGAACTTCGAAGAAAAAAATTGTGCTTCACATGCTTCCAACCATGGACACTAGGGCATAAATGTACAAAGGGAAAAGCTCAATACATAGAATTATTTTCTGATAATGATGAGTATGAAGGGGGTATGGATGAAGAAGGACACACTTCATATCAAGAGGAGGCATATGAGACAACAGTTGAAGAAGAAATACAGGAATAAAATCATCCTTCACCGGACAAAGCAAGAATGGCAATACTTTCAACAGTGCCTCGTTATCACACTATTCAATGCAAGGGTGTGGTATTAGGACAAAGATCTTGAGATTTGGTAGATGGAGGATCCACATATAAATTAATTGATGCATAAATGGTGGAGAAAAGCAAGATACCTATTGAACCATTCGATGGCTTCACAGTTGTCATTCCCGGTCACAACACAATGTAGTGCAAAACATGGGTTCCAAAGCTGCAAGTCACCATAGGTAACTATCTTTTTGTTGATAGTTTCTATGTGGTTGATGTTGTTGATACTAATGTGGTTTTTGGAGTGAAATGGTTGTATTCTATAGGAGAGAATACATTAAATTATCAAATTCCTGAGATGAAATTTCAAGATTTGAAATGTGTACTAAGGGTTGTGAGAGGGAAGCTCACTTACCCAAATCACATAGTGACTTGCAATAGTATGAAATATATATTGAGGCATGGGGACATAGACTGGGTTGTTGAATGTCATATCACATATCCCAATCCAAACATAAATATTTTTGAACACCTAAAGGAGATAGAGAAACTATTACAAAAGTATGAAAATGTTTTTAGAGATCTTCCACATGGTAGACCACCTGATAGGGGGGTTGAGCACAACATTGTTTTGGAGGAGGGTACTTCACCCATTCAAATACCACCTTATAGACATCCAAAGAATTTCAGAGACGATATTGACAAGGCCATCCAATAACTCTTAGATTTGGGACTCACTAGACTAATCTCTAGCCCTTGTGCTTCTTCAATAGTGTCGGTAAAGAAAAAAGATGGAACCTTAAGGATGTGTATAGATTTTAGATCTTTGAACAAGAAGACCATCAAGAATAGGTATCCTATTCCTAGGATTGATGAGCTCATGTGTGAGTTATCTAGAGCCAAATATTTCTCCAAAATTGACCATAGATCAGGTTATCACCAAATTCGAACGAACGATGAAGATGTGCAAAAGACTTATTTTCGATGTCATTATGGTCACTTTGAGCTTCTTATTATGCCATTTGGATTAACTGATGCTCCAGCCACATTTCAAGCATGCATGAATAAAATCTTTTGAAATCAGCTTAGAAGGTTTGTTTTGTCTTCTTTGATGATATTCTCATTTACAGTAAAAATTGGGAATATCACTTGCAACATCTAGAGAATGTGTTGAAAACTTTGGAAGAACAAACCTTATTTTCTAAGATGTCTCAATGTGAATTTGGGATGAAGGAACTATTGTATATTGGGCACATTATTTGGAAAGAAGGAGTGGAAGTACACATGGAAAAAACCAGGGCTATCTTAGAATGGCCATCACCAAAAAACATCACTGAATTAAGAGGCTTCATTGGAATATGCACCTATTATAGAAAGTTTGTGAAAGGGTTCTCCAAGTTGACTTATCCACTTACTGATTTGACTAAGAAGGATGATTTCAAGTGGGATGAAGAGGCTGAAAAGGCCTTCCAAAAAATGAAATAGGCAATAAGTAGTGTTTTCATACTTGCATTACCTTATTTTTCTAAGCCTTTTGTTGTTGAATGTGATGCTTCAGGTGGAGGAATAGGGGTTGTCCTAAAGCAAGGCCAACACCCTATAGCCTTTGAGAGCAGAAATTTGAAGCCTCATGAAAACATTTACTCCATATATGACAAATAAATTTTGGCCATCATGCATGCATTGGCCAAGTTTCAACAATACTTGGTAGGAAACAAATTTGTGGTGAAAACTGACCACAATAGTCTAAGGCACTTCCTCGCCCAAAAGGATCTAAATGAAAGGAAACAAAAGTGGGTAAGAAATATTCAAGCTTATAATTTTGATATTGAATATGTGAAAGGAAAGAATAACATTGTAGCAGATGCATTATCTCGAAGACCTTCTTTTTCTCTCATGGACATTGCCAAGGAATGGAAAAACATGCTACTAGTTGAATATGCCAAAGATAAATTTGCTTATGATGTATTAGCTGGAATAAAGGGGGATGATAAATATAGTATTTTGAATGGGCTGATATATTATAAGGGAATAATTTATTTGGTTCAATATTCAAATCTCAAGTACAAAATTTTGCAAGAAGCACATGATTCCCCACTAGCTGGCCATCCGGGGATCTTCAAAACTTATAGGCAATTAAGGAAAAGATTCTTTTGGAAGGGACTGAAGGAAGATGTTCAGAAATATGTGAATAAATGTAAGGTATGTCAACAAAACAAATCAGAACTTACATGCCCAGCTGGTTTATTGCAACCATTTTCCATTCCAAAGCAAAAATGGGACAATATCTCAATGGATTTCATCACCAGTTTGCCCAAATATTTGGGTAAGGATTGCATATATGTGAAAGTTGATAGATTGAAAAAAAATTATCATTTCTTTGTTGTTACATCATATTTTAGTGCTGCACAAGTGGCTGATATTTTTTTCAAAGAAATCTTCAGATTGCATGGGCTCCCCAAGACCATTGTAAGTGATAGAGATAGTAGATTCATGGGTGCTTTTTGGCAAGAAATTTTTAGATTGGTGGGCACTCAGTTGACTCAAAGTACAATTTATCATCCACAGATTGATGGAAAAATAGAGAGGGTGAATCAATGGTTGGAAGGGTACCTAAGAAACTATGTGGGAGAGCAGCAAAAAGCGTGGGCAAAATGGCTACACTTGGGTGAGTTTTGCTACAACACCACTTTTCATATGTCAATAGGGATGTCTCCTTTCAAATCATTGTATGGTTATGGTGCACTTACCTTTGTTGAGATGATATTTGGTGATAGTAGAGCTCCAAAATATAAAGACTGGGTGGAAGAGAGCCAAGAAATTTTAAATCTTTTGAAAGACAATTTACAGGTTTCCCAAAATCAGCAAAAACAACATGTACATAGACAAAGAGAAGAAAGGGCCTTTTAGGTTAATGATTTACTATATTTGAGGTTGAATCCATATAAAAAAACATCTCTAAAAAATAATGGAGCATAAAATACAAAACCAAGATACTATGGCCCATACAAGGTAGTTCGGAAGATTGGGGAGGTAGCATATGAATTAGAACTTCCAGAAGGGATTAAAATCCATAATGTATTTCATGTTTCTTGTCTCAAGAAATCTCTCGGTCAGAAAATTGTCACTTCAGAATAACTTCCCCAATGCCCATTTGGATGATGAAGGTTAGCTCACACTTGTTCTGGAAAAGATTTTTAAGACAAGGGAAAGGAGATTGAGAAGTAGAACTATCAAAGAATACTTAGTACAATGAAAGGATCTACCAAGTGAAGATGCCACATGGGAAGAGGAGAATATTTTGTAGCATACAAATCTGAAATTTTTTTAGGACAAGCAATATCGGGTGGGGAGTACTATAATGTCCCCATTCAAAATAATTGCATAGTAGGAAAATTCCATCAATCCTACTAGTTCCCTAGGTTGGTTGGATACATTTGGAATTTTAACGAGGGAGATAATAAATAATGTTAAGACATTAGAATGGAATAAATATTTAATAATGGAGCTAATTAAATAAATAAAATATAAAATTGAAGTGGCAATGGAGCATGGAGACACATGGAGATTACGGGGCCCACACAAGCTAGAATTTATGTGCCACATGGAATCCTCCTCTTGCAATTTCGATCCATGGGAAGCCTAATGTTCTTGGATGAGTTAGAAGGCTAATACACTTGTACATATGCATCATAGGTCTAATTTGGAAGGAAATTTAACATACATGGAAAAGGAAGAGTCAAATGGGAGCTTCTTGGACACTTGTGATAGATTCCCTAACATCTATGACATCTATGACACCAATGATGAAGATGCTATGACATTTATGACATATTGCAGACATTAAGGCTGAAATATTTCCATTGTGACATGTAAGGCCTCAATATATAATCCAAGGAGGCTCTCATGTGAGTTGGGGAAGCTCAATGGGTCCCTACTCGAATTGGGGGAAGATGGAAGGCTAGGGAAGGGAGGACACATGGAGAATCTTGAGCCCACACCCTAATTCGAATTGGCTTGAGTTTGTGGTGGATCGGTAACCTAAGAAGGATAAGGATGTTTATAAAATATAGGAATCAAACCAAGAGAATGGATTTTGATCATTTGAGAAATTTGCATTTGTGAAGAGAGAGAGCCAGTGGATGACTAGTTTCTTGCCTTAGCCGATTTCGAGGGTGAAAGATTCCCATCCAAGTTGGTGTTTGGAGAGTCCATTCATGTATTTCATGGAGATTTAATGGAGTTTTTATTTTTAGGTGTAATCTATAGGGAATATCGTGCATTCTTCTAGTGCAGCACATTCTCTCAACCATTTCCAGTGTTTATTGCATATTCTTGCTCATGGAGGGATTGCGCTTTGGTTAAGCTATTGTACTCTTTGGGAGAGATTATCATAGTAAATTTATGATTTTAATAAGATAAATATACTATTTTAATCATATTAATAAATTCTTTGGTCTAAATACCAAATGGTTGTATGTAAAAGTGATTATTAATGAGCAAACAATGACCATTTCCCCACTATATTGATGTGTGCCATTGCAATGTTGATGAATTCGAATGTAAGAATGTTTATATTATATATTTATGATTAATGGACTGAAATTTATGATTATTACAATTTCATATCCATCAATTAAGCATTTAAATTCATCTTACTTGGTTTATTTGCATTTGGAGAAGATTTGGTGCCTTTTCCCCAAGGGTCGAACTAGTGATTTTGTAGCTGTTTGGGAGAGGGTTATAAAAGCATGTATAAACTGAATAATAATGCATATGAGACTTTAATAAAGTCCCTTAAACATACTGTACCTATTTTCATAAATTCTAGTAGATTTGGGAGCATTTGGAAAGCCCTTTTCAGCATTTACCCTGGGGGAATTGAAACCCCAATTTGCTAGTGAAAACTTCTACCTTTGCCATAATATTAAAAAAGTTTGCAGAAGTATTTGGAGGGTCATAAATCATCCCTGAAAATAATATTCAAGTTTTAATATCATTCATATACCTTCTCAGAATATTTGGGATCATTTGGGTCAAGTTGGAGACCTAGACATCAAAACTAGTCAAAGGTCGAAATAGGGAAAAAAGTGAAAAAATGGTCATTTTAATAAAAATTCCTAAAAAGGGACATTACAGTGGGGTTGGTGGGAAAATTCACATCATGCAATTATTGAATCATGGGACTGATTTTACTTCTGTGATAGTTTTGTCAGCTTACAGGAGTCAGTTTGTAGCTGCCAAGAGTCCTTTCTTCTATTGTTAAAAGTTATGTTAGTTATTTTGTCACCATTATCTCATATCCCTTGAAATCAACCCTCAATCTCTTTCTTTCATGCAGATATATCCATTGCTACTCATGACCATTTCTATACTATATAACCCAAAAATTTGAATTTAGAGACAGATTTGCAGATTTGGAAGGAAAAAATAGATGGTTGTAAGTGGGCGTAGAGGTTGGGTAAGCTAAGAACCCTTTCCCATTGAGTTTTGTTACTCATATATGCTTGAGAAGCCACAAATTGAGTTTGCAGGTGGTTCTATAAAAAAAAACATCATATTTTCCTCCTCCTATGCACACACTGAAATCACATAAGAAGATGGATCGCCCAAGGGAATCGTGAATCAGTGAAGGGGAAGCGTGATACCATAAGGGTGTTGTGTGGGGCAAGTATGTGGGATCCAAGGTTATGGTGGTTGAGTGAGATACATGTAGAGATATGTAGGAGTATTTGGATAAGTATATAGTGCATATTATGTTTTGGGATTAAACAGAGAAGCTTGTAGGTGTTTCCTTCACCCTAGTTTCCTCATAGCAAAGCTTGGGGGTGACCCTCTTAGCAGAAAGAGTATATGCTAGAGAGAGTGCCTAGGGTTAGGTGGAAAATTGCTCTTACATAGCCAGTTACTTAGATCTACATTGGATAAAGATAAGTATTGTCTTGTAGTTAATTATGAAATGTTTTTAATTGATGACTGTAATGATTATGTCGGTAATTGCATGCTAGATGTGTGTGGATAGAGTTTAGTTATGTTGTGTGCATTTATTTATGTTCTACACACATCTTTTAAATGTTATGAAATTTGTAATATGGCTATGGGGAGAAGTTTAAAAACCCATAGTTAATTAGTTAATTCCCCTTCTTGTTGATCAGATTGGGTAAAGGGGACATTACAGAGTAGTATCATAGCTTTTGTTGCAATACCAGAGCTGTATGGGCCATAAATCCATACTGACAGGCATAAATCAGAGATGGTTATGTAGAAATTGATTTATGTTAATTGATAGATGAGGGGATAGGATTAATTTAGAATTAAGTTTGAAATAATCCCCCTTATTGTCTAATTAAAACTCTGTGCAATTTTGAAAATTTGAACAATTTGGCAATTTTTATGTCGACCCCACTCATTCCATGTGGAGGGGTTATCTGGAGGTGCCACCTGGATAGGAGGTTTGATGTGGTGGATACATGTGGGAAGAAGTTATGATGTGGACCAACCACATTAAACCCATGCACAGTTGACTGCATGTGACAGAGTCCAAAGGCGGAGGAGCTATAACTGTCGAGCAGTGGTGGATATCAACATATCATAGTGCTTCAGGCTTGCGAAGATGCACAAAGTTCAAAGTAATTAGCAAGAGCCTAAAGGGGGGAATACAATTTCAATGTGTCAGTTTCTCATGCATTCAAGCTCGTAGAAACATTTTCTGGAAACCAATTTCCGTGGATCCTGAAACTACTTTTGGTCTAACATGTGGTGATGTGATGTGGGGTCCATACATGACATGCAAGGGTGTCAGGAGTGATGGGACCCATGTAGGTCATGTCATATCAACATATGATAGTTCTCCAGGCCCATGAATATTCCCAAAGGTTAATGAATTGTCTTGAGATTGAAAGGGAAACTACTCAATTGCATGTCTCCCTCTCATGCATTCATGCTCGTAAAAGTGGTTTTAGGAAACCACTTTCCACGAAGCCTAAAACCACTTATGCCTGATAAGTGGTAAGGTGACGTAGGTGGTGTTTGAAGGGTGTGAATCAAGGGGAAAACAGGGTTTCCACGAACAAAATTTGGTTTCCATGAATCGAAAAATGTTGTTGCTCTTAGGTGCTAGATTGCACAAAATTGAAGGCCACCATTTTATTTTATTTTAATCTACAAAGTTGGCTTTGGAGTTTGACTACAACTATTGGAGCAATATAAAATGGGGAAAATTGTGGAGTTTGAATAGGTAATTCAGATGTTTCTGAAAATTGAGTAGAAAAGAGCTTGTAACCCCTATTTGAGAAGAAATATTGATTTGGGCAGTCCCCATAATGAATGGAAATTATTCTTGTGTATTTTTTAAAAGAATGTAATGAGGATAAAATACATAAGAATCAAACAAAAGGTTCTTATTTTTTAAACTGGTTTCCAGTTGTTTCAAATAGCAGGAAGAGCAAATCCTCTAGGCTTGATTGAGTAATAAATTCTCGATATGGGTGACTTCTAAAGTAACTACTCAAAACTTTGGGATTTTTTTATAAAGGTATAAGAGTGTACCAGAGATGAAATTAGCTCAAATTGAGTAATTATTATGATACCCATATCATGGTAACGGTGATCTCACAATAAAGTGGAGGCACTGTTGGGAACACAAACAAGATAAAATTGCTTGTTAGCTAGCAATGTGAAGAATTGAAGCAAAGATGGTTTGATGCTTGGTGACAAGGTAGTACCATTTAGCGGAAATAATCAATTGAGTATTATGGTAATTCATGTTAACATGTGGGAAAACATGTTTAGTGGATAATATTACTCTCTTGCATATTGTATTTGATAAACACGCATGATTGAAGAAGGGGAACTAAGAGGAAGAGATGGTTCCTTATCTAAAATATATACGATGCATTCTCCATGTTCATAATGTGCAATATGAATTGCATAGAATAATCACTCTTCCTACGCATTATTAATGAGTGACAACCATGTCTAATCATGGCGGAATTAAAGAGATGAATGGTGGGCATTGTTGCCTTGGATAAGAATGCATTCAAGTTATTATTGGGGTTTATATGTGCAATTTGAATTGCAAGGAATATCCATGGGAGCTCTTGATCATTAGGGATGGAAATTGTATTCCATATGAGAATGCCAAGAAAGGTATGGAATATGCTAGTAGTTAAAGGACATGCAACTTGTAAGGGAGATGTGTGAATCTTGTGAGAAATTCATGCAATGCTAAGAGAAGTTGCAAGATATTATAGGATCATGTGGTTCATGATAGAGATATAGTGGCTATGCAAAGGTTGTCAATCAACGAATCAATCATTCTCATGTGTGAATCTGTTGTATGGTTCAGAATTGTGGCAAATACTTCCATGCACTAGTACAAAATGAGAGATAAGTGACAAGGCGACCAAAAAATTTGGTCGCCAATTTTTTCAAGGGAAAAATGACCAAAATTGAGAAATTTTAAATGGTCTAACTAAAAATCACCAAGATAAATGACCAATTTGGTCATGGGGTAAGAACTAAACTAAAAATAACCAAGATAAATGACCAATTTGGTCACAGGATAAGAATTAAACTAAAAATGACCACATAACAATTGGTCATTTCTTTGGTTATTTTTAGTTGTGTCACTCTGACAATGGAAAATTACAATTTTTTTAATTTATTTTGTACAATTTACTAAATTTTGCTAACCTTTTTTTTAAAATCCAATTTCAATCTTTTTTGGCATCCAAAAAAATGCTTCCCCAAGTTGACATCTATACAAGTTGTACTCAATAATACTAGGATTTATGGAGTTTGTTGTTTCTCATTGTTAATCATTTTGCAGGCTTCTTTGTGCAAAACAATGAGGCATTTAGGGAAAAGGGATTTGTATCGTGTTTCATATTCTCAATGATTGATCAATTTTAAAGGGTTCTTATCCTATGAAGCCCATAAGGTTGCACATAGGATTATATGGAAATATGGAATGATTTCATTGGTCCTTGCAATAGTACAGAGCGGGGTGTCTAAGGTTTTTGCTATGGACATACATCCTGCTGCTAGAATTGGCAAAGGGGTGTTCTTTGATCATACCATAAGGGTTGTGGTGGGGGATATTTCCACCGTTGGGAATAATGTGTCCATATTGCACCATGTGACATTGGGGGGGGACTGACAAATATGGGGGTGATAAGAATCCCAAGATTGGAGATAGGGTGTTAGTTGGGGTAAAGGTTACTTTTTTGGGTAATATTATGATTGGGGAGGTGGCTAAAATTGGAGTTGGGTTGGTTGTGCTTATTGAAGTGCCTAGGTATACTACAACTCATGGAAATCCTACAATATTGGTGGGATGAAAGAAAAGTCCCTCTATTATAAAATAGATTCCCAATGACACACTGGATCTTACTTTATTTATCAGTGAGTGGTCTTACAACAAAATTTATTGTAAGGTATGAGTCTCTCTATTTTGATCAATTATTTTACGTGAGATGTTAGATCTATTAGATTAGTTGATGTTTTCAAATGTATAACATTTATTTTGATGATCTTAGTTTGCATAGGGTTTGTGCAGTTAGTAGTTGGATATTTTATTTTGAGCTTTTTTATATTTGATTTCTATAACTATTGAAAATCCTTATCAACGATTTAATTATCACTACAAGTCAATTTATTTTTATATTCATACAATTACTTAGAATTTCATGCATCATGTCATGAAATTCTAAAATTCTAATTTAAAAGTAACATGAACTATTTATCAATTCAATAGCATTCATATCATTAATCCTTCATTATTATCTCCTTTGTTTTTTTGGAATACATGGAAAGACAATTATTTGTTTCTATTAACTAGGTGCGTATTTTACTCTCAAATACAAATAGTCATGGTGACTTAATTAACTCCTTGCCATTATTTTTGGATATTTAATTTGATTCATGACTTTGGTAATTATCTTAGTTATTTTTTTTTGTAATCCTACATCCTAACGTTATGAACTTACGATCTTGTTTTTATAATATCAACTTATTATATGCCTTGGAATTTGATTTTATGAAGTGCCACAACTAGAGGAGATTATTAATCCGTACCTTTAGTTGGCGTGTTTTACCATAATTGCAAACAATTGTTTCCACATATGATTATGAGTAAACAAGGGTTTTGTAGAATAATGCTTCAATCAAGTTTTTAAAACCTTAATGTTTAGTTCATTGCACTCAAAACCTTGCTTGAACATGTTGGTGACTGGTATGTGATTGTTGAATTACATTTTCAATATGTTTTTTATCTTCTTTCGTATTTCTCTTTCTGTATTTCTCTTCTGTCAAATTTTCATCTCATCATTTTCATTACTGTGTCTTCTGCAACAAAAACCTCTCATCTCAAATATTTTTGGATACTATTGTTTGGGAACGAGACCGGTTGTGAGGCATGATCCACCAATGGTTGAGTTTTTAAAATCTAATGACAAGATTCTAAAGTGTTTTCAGGAGGTGGGTTGGCTCCCTTTTCTGAATAAATTTCAGGGATTCAATTATCAGGTCTAAAGGAATTTATTTTAACATTTGATTGTTTTAGGGCAAAGATTGGAGATATGGAATTATGTCTATTTACACCTTTGCATCTCGTGCCACATAGTTGCCTCAATTTGTATAGAAATGGTTCAAGAACAAGAGATTGAAATGAGAGGAATGGAATAAATTCTTGAAAACCCCTTTAAAGCCACGCAGTTGAGTAAAGGCATTCCCATTAAATATTTTAAGAAGCAGTGACACCTTCCCTTATTCGTAATCCAGAGGTACGTAACTCGTAAAGGGAGATTTGGCCTAGTTTTTTTATTACCAACTCAGGTGATAATGGTTTTTTTGGGGTTTCAAATTAATATTTCCTTTTATTTAATACGAATCTTACGCAACATGGCCTTTTTTATTCAACGAGGCACCAAAATCATACACAAAAGCCTTTTCCATTTTGGGCTAGTTAAATTCTAGTTGTAGACAATTTGAATGAGTTGGATGAGTTGAATGATACTTGGGAATGGTCCTCAAGATAATTTGTACATTGAAACCTATAAAATTAAAGAAACTATACAAATGAAATATATTGGAATGCCTAAGGGGGTTTTAAATCATAGTTTTCAACAAATGCATGATGTTTCTCTTGGACAAGTTCATAATTCTGATTTACATTCTAAAGTTAAATCTGTGAAGGAATCTCAATTTTTAGAGAGGAAGAAAAATAAATGAAAATAGATTACTCACCTTAGGGTCATTATTTTAAACTCTGTTAATGACAACCCGGATTAGAAAACCTAGAGACTACCTACTCGAATTGGGGGAAGATGGAAGGCTAGGGACAAGAGGAGACATGTAAAATCTTGAGCCCACACCCTAATTCGAATTGGATTGAGTTTGTGTATGGATTGGTAAAATTAGAAGGCTAAGTATGTTTATAAAATCAAAGGATTAACCAATAGAATTTCTTTTGATAATTTGACAAATTTGCATTTGTGAAGAGAGAGAGCTAGTGGATGACTAGTTTCTTGCCTTAGCCAATTTCAAGGGTGAAAGATTCCCATCCAAGTTGGTGTTTGGAGAGGAAATTCAGGTCTTTCATGGAGGTTTAATGGATTTTGTATTTTAAAGTGTAAGCTACAGGGAAACTCATGGTTTCTTCTAGCGCAAAACATTCTCTCAACCATTTCCAGTCTTTATTGCATATTCTTGCTCATGGAGGGATTGCACTTTGGGTGAGCTGTTGTACTCTTTGGCAGAGATTCTCCTAGTCCATTTATGATTGTAATAATATTAATATACTATATTATTTATATTCATAAATAATCAGGTCTAAATACCAAATGGTTGTATGTAAAAGTGATATAAATGAGCAAACAATAACCATTTCCCCACTATATTGATGTGTTCCATTGTAATGCTGATGATTTCAAATGTAAGAATGTTTCTCTGATATATTTATGATTAATGGACTTCCATTTATGAGTATTACAAGTTTTATATCAATTAATTAAGTATTTTAAGTCATATTACTCAGTTTATTTGCATTTGGAGAAGATTTGGTGCCTTTTCCCCAAGGGTCGAACTAGTGATTTTGTAGCTATTTGGGAGAGGGTTATAACAACAGGTATAAACTGAATAATGATGCATATGAGACCTTAATAAATTTCCTTAAACATACTCTGCCTCTCTTCATAAATTTGAGTAGATTTGGGAGCATTTGGAAATCCATTTTCAGCATTTACCCTGGGGGAATTAGAACCCCATGTTGCTAGAGAAAACTCCTACCTTGGCCAGAATATTAAACAAGTTTTCAGAAGTATTTGGAGGATCATAAATTATCCCTGAAAATTTTATTCAAGTATTAATATCATTCATATACCTTCTCATAATATTTGGGAGCATTTGGGTCAATTTGGAGACCTAGACATCAAAACTAGTCAAAAGTCGAAATACGGAAAAAAAAAGTGAAAAATGGTCATTTCAATAAAAATTATTAAAAAGGGACATTAAAAGTGGTATCATAGCATGGTATTGGAACATAATGGTATTAACAAGGATTCAAATAAATAAGCCACCACCTTTAGAACCCGAAGTTGAAGTTGTTTTTGTTGAAGAAGAAGAAGTAGAAGAAGGAGAGGTACATTCTGCTGAAACTATGATTAATGAGGGAAAGGGACTCTCTGATGATAAGGAGGAATATATTAAACTCATAAAACCTATATTTTATGACATAACCAATTACATGACCTAGCATCTTATGAAAGGATTCGAATTGATGTCTACCCAATTGGGAAGCAAAGGAGTAATAGGAGGTAGCAATAGTTCACAATCAGAAGAAAAGAAGACAATGTGTATGGATTGGTAACCTTATAAGGATAATTATGTTAATAAAATACAAGGATCAACCAATAAAATGGATTTTGATCATTTGACAAATTTGCATTTGTGAAGAGAGAGAGCTAATGGATGACTAGTTTCTTGCCTTAGCCAATTTCAAGGGTGAAAGATTCCCATCCAAGTTGGTGTTTAGAGAGGAAATTCAGGTATTTCATGGAGTTTTATTGGAGTTTGTATTTTCAAGTGCAATATATATGGAAACTCGTGGTTTCTTCTAGCGCAACACATTCTCTCAACCATTTCCAGTCTTTATTGCATATTTTTGCTCATGGAGGGATTGCACTTTGGGTGAGCTATTGTACTCTTTGGGAGAGATTCTCCTAGTCCATTTATGATTGTAATAATCTTAACATACTATATTATTTATATTCATAAATTCTCAGGTCTAAATACCAAATGGTTGTATGTAAAAGTGATATAAATGAGCAAACAATGACCATTTCCCCACTATATTGATGTGTTCCATTGTAATGCTGATGATTTCGAATGTAAGAATGTTTCTCTAATATATTTATGGTGAATGGAATTCCATTGATGATTATTAAAAGTTTTATATCCATCACTTAAGAATTTGAAGTAATCTTACTCAGTTTATTTTCATTTGGAGAAGATTTGGAGCCTTTTCCTCAAGGGTCGAACTAGTGATTTTGTAGCTATTTGGGAGAGGGTTATAATAGCATGTATAAACTGAATAATGATGCACATGAGACCTTAATAAATTTCCTTAAACATCCTCTACCTCTCTTCATAAATTTGAGTATATTTGGGATCATTTGGAAAGCCATTTTCAGCATTTACCCTGGGGAAATTGGAAACCCGTGTTGCTGGAGAAAACTCCTACCTTTTTCAGAATATTAAAAAAGTTTTCAGAAGTATTTGGAGGATAATAAATAATCCCTGAAAATTGTATTCAAGTATTAATATCATTCATATACCTTCTCAGAATATTTGGGAGCATTTGGGTCAATTTGGAGACCTAGACATCAAAACTAGTCAAAGATCGAAATAGGGAAAAAAGTGAAAATGGTCATTTTAATAAAAATTCTTAAAAAGGGACATTAAAAGTGGTATCATAGCATGGTATTAGAACCTGATGGTATTAAAAAGGATTCAAATAAATAAGCCACCACCCGTAGAACCTGAAGTTGAAGGTGCTTTTGTTGAAGAAGAATAAGTAGAAGAAGAAGAGGTACATTCTGCTGAAACTATGACTAACGAGGGGAAGGGACTCTCTGATGATAAGGAGGAATATATTAAACTCATAAAACCTCTATTTTATGACATAACCAATTACATGACTTGGCATCTTATGAAAGGATTCGAATTGATGGCTAGCCAATTGGGAAGCAAAGGAGTAATAGGAGGTAGCAATAGTTCACAATCAGAAGAAAAGAAGACAATGGGTGGGCATATTTTCTCAAGCACATGACCCCATAATAGACCCCATTAATTTCATATAACATCAAGTCCTACTTCACCTATATTAATTATACCCGAATAAGATCCTAACATTCCATTTTAACTTGATACAATGGCAAAAGAATGCAATAAATTGGATGAAGATTGTAAGAAAAGTCTATCATTTGATCAGTACTTTATTGTTGCAAACAAACTCAAAAAGAAGGAATATAATAGGTATCTATACCAAAACAAAGAATTGAATTGTGCCATTGGTAAAGTGTCACTCCCTACTTTTGATGGTTCCTCTCAAAGTCCTACTAACACTTGGGTGCAAAAGTTAGATGTGTATTTTCAGTTGAATCTGATGGTGGAAGAAGATGCCTTAAAAATGGCCGTTTTGCACTTGGAAGGAGATGCCAATGAATGGTGGTTCCATGGCCTGAAAAATTTGGGTCATTATCAGGTAAAAACATATGGAGAATTTATTGATAGGGTACTAGAGATATTTGAGCAAAAAAATACAGAATTGTCTTTCAAAGAACTAGCCCTATTGAAGCAAGTCGAGACCCCTACTAATTATATGATGGAATTTAAAAAATTATCAGTCAAGGTGGCTGATGTGCATATGGGAAGGTTAGTATTGCTGTTCACTAAAGGTTTTGCTCAACCCTTAAAAGTTTTGGTCAAATCCAACAAGCCCACTACATTAAATGATGCAATGAGCTTGAATAGAGATCTCCAAAATGTGCTTCCTAGAACAAGATTTCCTCCCAAGACTAATTTCATATTTAAAAAGAAAACTTGGAAAAGAGATGCACCTGATAAGAATCCTTGGAAAAGTGATTCATCTGAAAATAATAAGAAAGAAGAAATAAACAGGGATGAACTTCAAAGAAAAAAAATTAGCTTCACATGCTTCCAACCATGGACACCGAGGCATAAATGTACAAAGGGAAAAGCTCAATACATAGAAGTATTTTCTGATAATGATGATTATGAAGGGGGTATGGATGAAGAAGGACACACTTCATATCAAGAGGAGGCATATGAGACAACAGTTGAAGAAGAAATATAGGAATAAAATCATCCTTCACCGGACAAAGCAAGAATGGCAATACTTTCAGCAGTGCCTCGTTATCACACTATTCAATGCAAGGGTGTGGTATTAGGACAAAGATCTTGAGATTTGGTATATGGAGGATCCACACATAACTTCATTGATGCATATATGGTGGAGAAAAGGAAGATACCTATTGAACCATTCGATGGCTTCATAGTTGTCATTCCCGGTCACAACACAATGTAGTGCAAAACATGGGTTCCAAAGCTGCAAATCACCGTAGGTAACTATATTTTTGTTGATAGTTTCTATGTGGTTGATGTTGTTGATACTAATGTGGTTTTGGGAGTGCAATGGTTGTATTCTATAGGGGAGAATATAGTAAATTATCAAATTCCTGAGATGAAATTTCAAGATTCAAAATGTGTACTAAGGGTTGTGAGAGGGAAGCTCACTTACCCAAATCAAGTAGTGACTTGCAATAGTATGAAATATATATTGAGGCATGGGGACATAGACTGGGCTATTGAATGTCATATCACATATCCCAAGCCAAACATAAATATTTTTTAACACCCAAAGGAGATAGAGAAACTATTGCATAAGTATGAAAACGTTTTTAGAGATCTTCCACATGGTAGACCACCTGATAGGGGGGTTGAGCACAACATTGTTTTGGAGGAGGGTACTTCACCAATTCAAATACCACCTTATAGAAATCCCAAGAATTTCAGAGACGATATTGACAAGGCCATCCAAGAACTCTTAGAGTTGGGACTCATTAGACCAATCTCTAGCCCTTGTGCTTCTTCAATAGTGTTGGTAAAGAAAAAAGATGGAACCTTAAGGATGTGTATAGATTTTAGAGCTTTGAACAAGAAGACGATCAAGAATAGGTATCCTATTCCTAGGATTGATGGGCTCATGGATGAGTTATCTAGAGCCAAATATTTCTCCAACATTGACCTTAGATCAGGTTATCACCAAATTCGAATGAAGGAAGAAGATGTGCAAAAGACTTATTTTCGATGTCATTATGGTCACTTTGAGCTTCTTGTTATGCCATTTGGATTAACTGATGCTCCAGCCACATTTCAAGAATGCATGAATAGAATCTTTTGAAATCAGCTTAGAAGGTTTGTTTTTGTCTTCTTTGATGATATTCTCATTTATAGTAAAAATTCGGAAGATCACTTGCAACATCTAGAGAATATGTTGAAAACTTTGGAAGAATAGACCTTATTTTCTAAGATGTCTCAATGTGAACTTGGGATGAAGGAAATATTGTATATTGGGCACATTATTTGGAAATAAGGAGTGAAAGTACACATGGAAAAAAATTAGGGCTATCTTAGAATGGCCATCACCAAAAAACATCACTGAATTAAGAGGCTTCATTGGAATCTGCACCTATTATAGAAAGTTTGTGAAAGGGTTCTCCAAGTTGACTTCTCCACTCACTGATTTGACTAATAAGGATGATTTCAAGTGGGATGAAGAGGCTGAAAAGGCCTTCCAAAAAATGAAATAGGTAATGAGTAGTGTTTCCATACTTGCATTTCCTTATTTTTCTAAGCCTTTTGTTGTTGAATGTGATGCTTCAGGTGGAGGAATAGGGGTTGTCCTAAAGTAAGGCCAACACCCTATAGCCTTTGAGAGAAGAAATTTGCAGCCTCGTGAAAAAATTTACTCCATATATGACAAAGAAATGTTGTCCATCATGCATGCATTGTCCAAGTTTCAACAATACTTGGTAGGAAACAAATTTGTGGTGAAAACTGACCAGAATAGTCTAAGGCACTTCCTCACCCAAAAGGATCTAAATGAAAGGAAAAAAAATGGGTAAGAAATATTCAAGCTTATAATTTTGATATTGAATATTTTAAATGAAATAATAGCATTGTAGCAGATGCATTATCTCGAAGACCCTCTTTTTCTCTCATGGACATTGCCAAGGATTGGAAAAACATGCTACTAGTTGAATATGCCAAAGATAAATTTTCTTATGATGTATTAGATGGAAAAAAGGGGGATGATAAATATAGTATTTTGAATGGGCTGATATATTATAAGGGAAGAATTTATTTGGTTCAATATTCAAATCTCAAGTACAAAATTTTGCAAGAAGCACATGATTCCCCACTAGTTGGCCATCCGGGGTTCTTCAAAACTTATAGGCAATGAAGGAAAAGATTCTTTTGGAAGGGACTGAAGGAATATGTTCAGAAATATGTGAATGAATGTAAGGTATGTCAGCAAAACAAATATTAACTTACATGCCCAGCTGGTTTATTGCAACCATTTCCCATTCCGAAGCAAAAATGGGACAGTGTCTCAATGGATTTCATCACCGGTTTGCCCAAATATTTGGGTAAGGATTGCATATATGTGGAAGTGGATAGATTGAAAAAAATTTATCATTTCTTTGTTGTTACATCATATTTTATTGCTGCAAAAGTAGCTGATATTTTTTTCAAAGAAATCTTCAGATTGCATGGGCTCCCCAAGACCATTGTAAGTGATAGAGATAGTAGATTCATGGGTGCTTTTTGGCAAGAAATTTTTAGATTGGTGGGCACTCAGTTGACTCAAAGTAAAATTTATCATCCATAGAATGATGGAAAAATAGAGAGGGCGAATCAATGGTTGGAAGGGTGCCTAAGAAACTATGTGGGAGAGCAGCAAAAAGCATGGGCAAAATGGCTACACTTAGGTGAGTTTTGCTACAACACCACTTTTCATATATCAATAGGGATGTATCCTTTCAAATAATTATATGGTTATGATGCACTCACATTTTTTGAGATGATATTTGGTGATAGTAGAGCTCCAAAATATAAATATTGGGTGGAAGAGAGCCAAGAAATTTTAAATCTTTTGAAAGACAATTTGCAGGTTTTCCAGAATCAGCAAAAACAACATGTAGATAGACAAATAGAAGAAAGGGCCTTTTAGGTTAATGATTTACTATATTTTAGGTTGAATCCATATAAACAAACATCTCTCAAAAATAATGGATCATAAAATACAAAACCAATATACTATGGCCCATACAAGGTAGCTCGAAAGATTGGGGAGGTAGCATATGAATTAGAAATTCCGGAAGGGATTAAATTCCATAATGTATTTCATGTTTCTTGTCTCAAGAAATATCTCAGTCATCAAATTGTCACTTCAGAATAAATTCCCCAATTCCCATTTGGATGATGAAGGTCAGCTCACACTTGTTCCGGAAAAGATTTTGAAGACAAGGGAAAGGAGATTGAGAAGTAGAACTATCAAAGAATACTTAGTACAATGAAAGGATCTACCAAGTGAAGATGCCACATGGGAAGAGGAGAATATTTTGCAGCATACAAATCTGAAATTTTTTTAGGACAAGATTGGGTGGGGAGTACTGTAATGTCCCCATTCAAATAATTGCATAGTAGGAAAATTCCATCAATCCTACTAGTTCCCTAGGTTGGATGGATACATTTGGAATTTTAATAAGGGAGATAATAAATAATGTTCAGACATTAGAATGGAATAGATATTTAATAATGGAGCTAATTAAATAAATAAAAGATAAAATTGAAGTGGCAACGGAGCATGGAGACACTTGGAGATTATGGGGCCCACACAAGCTAGAATTTATGTGCCACATGGAATCCTCCTCTTGCAATTTCGATCCATGGGAAGCCTAATGTTCTTGGATGAGTTAGAAGGCTAATACACTTGTAAATATGCATCATAGGTCTAATTTGGAAGGAAATTTAACTTACATGGAAGAGGAAGAGTCAAATGGGAGCTTCTTGGACACTTGGGATAGATTCCCTAACATATATGACATCTATGACACCAATGATGAAGATGCTATGACATTTATGACATATTGCAGACATTAAGGCTGAAATATTACCATTATGACATGTAAGGCCTAAATATAGAATCCAAGGAGGCTCTCACGTGATTTGGGGAAGCTCAATGGGTCCCTACTTGAATTGGGGGAAGATGGAAGGATAGGGAAGGGAGGACACATGGAGAATCTTGAGCCCACACCCTAATTCAAATTGGCTTGAGTTTGTGTATGGATCGGTAACCTAAGAAGGCTAAGGATGTTTATAAAAAAAAGGGATCAACCAAGAGAATGGCTTTTGATCATTTGAGAAATTTGCATTTGTGAAGAGAGAGAGCCATTGGATGACTAGTTTCTTGCCTTAGCCAATTCGGAGGGTGAAAGATTCCCATCCAAGTTGGTGTTTGGAGAGTCCATTCATGTATTTCATGAAGATTTAATGGAGTTGTCTAAAAGCAGAAGGGACAAATGATTGGGGATATTATTGAGGAGAGCGATAAAGGCACAGAGGGGTCAAGATCTCTATAGACTTCCCAGGGAGGTGGGGCAGTGGTCGAGTGTTCCATCACCTATCCCCCCTTATATTCCTCTCTCGGGTGTTCAGTTCAGCTATTTGTCTTTCTATCAATGCATGTACAGTCGTTCAAAGTAGAGGTTCACCCCTGCTTATTAGAGATGGTATCTATGATTCAAGGGTTGCCCAGGGAAAATTGATATGAGAAAATTGCTTATTACTAAACAACTTACCAATACACTTAGTTTCATAGTTCTTATTGTCCCACATGAGCGAATCGTAATGTGTCACTATTAGGTGGAATAGGAGCTCTTAGCGCAGTAATTATTACTACTTAGGAAAATCCAGAGAACAAAGCAGGGTGTAATGGAGAGAGAATTCACTGATGCTTGCTATAATACCATGATTCATGATTTCTACCAATTATAGATCCTGGATTTATACCTATTACAGGTACTGGTAAAACCCATTACCCTCGCCCCGGTCATCCTAGTAGAGAAAAAAATGAATTTGCACAAAGTACAACCAAAGCCCCATGAATTCAGTGGAGGCATTCAATATATCAGTCTCAAAAACTAGCTATAAAGACTAGCTATAGACACCAATTTCATACTGTAGAGAATTGTGGGTGGAGAGTGAATGACGTAAAGTTTCGTAATGGTGTTTTTAGCTTGTATCGAAATGAATCAAAATGATGTGAGGAATGCATCGTATATAGAGATAGATGCATGTTTCTCTCAGTGCCAGTGATCCAAGTTCGAAAATGACAGTGGTAAGATCATAACTAGAGATTCTCTGATGGAAGAGTAGCAAGGTAAAAAGATATATTAGCTTGGAATACCTGCTCTAGAGTATAGCTAGGTATGTCTTCACTGCTAGGCTTCCCTTTTAATCGATCATTTTTTCCAAAGCCAGATCTAATACACTTGGACTCGCATGCATCTTTAGGAGCTAACTCTTGGTGTTGGGCTCACACCCAGCTTGGCAGCAATGTCTTCCCCAGTAGAACGATGTAAGGGGTCAAGGGGAATAAGGGTTCAGGAGAGACTATCTAGGTAAGGAATTAATGGTACAAGGTAGCCTCTAGCCGACAACTCTTCTCATATAGGGGGCTGCAATAAAGGGTAAGAAACTAGATATAAAACCACCTCCCTGAGGAGAATGAAGACTCGTTCAGCCAAAGCTTCTGACTACCCCCAACTGAAAATTGAAAGTTCAGTTTTATTGAGGAAGAATGGAGCGAAGCCGCTTGTCCTTCATAGGGAAAGGCATTTGACTTAGTTTACACCTATTGTGGGAACAATGCTTACTAGCTGGCTGGTGGGAACATTTTGAAATAAGATGGCCCAACTTGGATTCTTGGCTATCAATCTCACTTGGGAACAGGATTTTTATCTCAATCAAAGTAGGGTCCATTTAGATAGATTGAACTAATCCACAATATTTCTTATTTACGGAATAAGACAGGTCCGGGCGTAGCAGGATACCAGGCTGTTCTTTTCATTGCACCCAGGACGAGGGATCATAAGGTTGGGAGGAGATGGTTTTATTTTCAGGTGTAAGATATAGGGAAGCTTGTGCTTTCTTCTAGTGCAGCACATTCTCTCAACCATTTCCAGTCTTTATTGCATATTCTTGCTCATGGAGTGATTGCGCTTTAGGTGAGCTATTGTACTCTTTGGAAGAGCTTATCCTAATAAATTTCTGATTGTAATAAGATTAAAATACTATTTTAGTCATCTTCATAAATTCTTGGGTTGAAATACCAAATGGTTGTATGTAAAAGTGATTATTAATGAGCAAACAATGACCATTTCCCTACTATATTGATGTGTGCCATTGTAATGTTGATGATTTCGAATGTAAGAATGTTTCTATGATATATTTATGATTAATGGACTGAAATTTATGATTATTAAAATTTCATATCCATAAATTAAGCATTTGAAGTCATCTTACTCGGTTCATTTGCATTTGGAGAAGATTTGGTGCCTTTTCCCCAAGGGTCGAACTAGTGATTTTGTAGTTGTTTGGGAGAGGGTTATAACAGCATGTATAAACTGAATAATGATGCATATGAGACCTTAATAAATTCCCTTAAAAATAATATACCTATTTTCATAAATTCTAGTATATTTGGGAGCATTTGGAAAGCCCTTTTCAGCATTTACCCTGGGGGAATTGGAACCCCAATTTGCTAGTGAAAACTCCTACCTTGGCCATAATATTAAACAAGTTTACAGAAGTATTTGGAGGGTCATAAATCATCCCTGAACATAATATTCAAGTTTTAATATCATTCATATACCTTCTCAGAATATTTGGGATCATTTGGGTCAATTTGGAGACCTAGACATCAAAACTAGTCAAAGGTCGAAATAGGGAAAAAAGTGAAAAAATGGTCATTTTAATAAAAATTCTTAAAAAGGGACATTACAGTGGAGTTGGTGGGAAAATTCACATCATGCAATTATTGAAGCATGGGATTGATTTTACTTGTGTGATAGTTTTGTCAGCTTACAGGAGTCAGTTTGTAGCTGCCAAGAGTCCTTGCTTCTATTGTTAAAAGTTATGTTAGTTATTTTGTCACCATTATCTCATAATCCTTGGAATCAACCCTCAATATCTTTATTTCATGAAGATATATCCATTGCTACTCATGACCATTTCTATACTATATAACCCAAAAATTTGAATTTAGAGACAGATTTGCAGATTTGGAAGGAAAAAATAGATGGTTGTAAGTGGGCGTAGAGGTTGGGTAAGCTAAGAACCCTTTCCCATTGAGTTTTGTTACTCATGCATGCTTGAGAAGCCACAAATTGAGTTTACAGGTGGTTCTCTAAAAAAAACATCATATTGGCCTCCTCCTATGCACACACTAAAATCACATAAGAAGATGGATCGCCCAAGGGAACCGTGAATCGATGAAGGGGAAGCCTGATACCATAAGGGTGTTGTGTGGGAAAAGTATGTGGGATCCAAGGTTGTGGTGGTTGAGTGAGATTCATGTAGAGATATGTAGGAGTATTTGGATAAGTATAGAGTGCATAATATGTTTTGGGATTAGAGAGAGAAGCTTGTAGGTGTTTCCTTCACCCTAGTTTCCTCATAGCAAAGCTTGGGGGTGGCCCTCTTAGCAGAAAGAGTATATGATGGAGAGAGTGCCTAGGGTTATGTGGAAAATTGCTCTTACATAGCCAGTTGCTTGGATCTACATTGGATAAAGATAAGTGTTCTCCTGTAGTTAATTATGAAATGTTTTTAATTGATGACTGTAATGATTATGTCAGTAATTGCATGCTAGATGTGTGTGGATAGAGTTTATTTATGTTGTGTACATTTAGTTATGTTCTGCACACATCTTTTAAATGTTATGAAATTTGTAATATGGCTATGGGGAAAATTTTAAAAACCCATAGTTAATTAGTTAATTCCCCTTCTTGTTGATCAGATTGGGTAAAGGGGACATTACAGAGTGGTATCATAGCTTTTGTTGCAATACCAGAGCTATATGGGCCATAAATCCATACTTACAGGCATAAATCAGAAATGGTTATGTAGAAGTTGACTTATGTTAATTGATAGATGAGGGGATAGGATTAATTTAGAATTAAGTTTGAAATAATCCCCCTTATTGTCGAATTAAAACTCTGTGCAATTTTGAAGATTTGAACAATTTGGCAATTTTTATGTCGACCCCACTCATGCCATGTGGAGGGGTTATGTGGAGGTGCCACCTGGATAGGAGGTTTGATGTGGTGGATACATGTGGGAAGAAGTTATGATGTGGACCAACCACATTAAACCCGTGCATAGTTGACCGCATGTGACAGAGTCCAAAGGCGAAGGAGCTATAATTGTCGAGTAGTGGTGGATATCAACATATCATAGTGCTTTAGGCTTGCGAAGATGCAAAAATTTCAAAGTAATTAGCACAAGCCTAAATGGGGGAATACAATTTCAATGTGTCAGTTTCTCATGCATTCAAGATCGTATAAACATTTTCTGGAAACCAATTTTCATGGATCCTGAAACTACCTTTGGTCTAACATGTGGTGATGTGACGTGGGGTCCATACGTGACATGCAGGGGTATCAAGAGTGATGGGACCAATGTAGGTCATTTCATATCAACATATGATAGTTATCCAGGCCCATGAATATTCCCAAATGTTAATGAATTGTCCTAAGATTGAAAGGGAAACCACTCAATTGCGTGTCTCCCTCTCATGCATTCATGCTCGTAAAAGTGGTTTTAGGAAACCACTTATGCCTGATGAGTGGTAAGGTGACATAGCTGGTGTTTGAAGGTTGTGAATCAAGGGAAAAACAAGGTTTCCATGAACAAAATTCAGGTTCCATGAATCGAAAAATGTTGTTGCTCTTAGGTGCTAGATTGCACAAAATCGAAGGCCACCATTTTATTTTATTTTAATCTACAAAGTTAGCTTTGGAGTTTGACTAAAACTATTGGAGCAATATAAAATGGGGAAAATTGTGGAGTTTAAATAGGTAATTCAGATGTTTCTGAAAATCGAGTAGAAAAGAGCTTGTAACCCCTATTTAAGAAGAACTGTCAATTTCGGCAATCCCCATAATGAATGGAAATTATTCTTGTGTGTTTTTTAAAAGAATGTAATGAGGATAAAATACATAAGAATCAAACAAAGGTTCTTATTTTTTAAATTGGTTTCCAGTTGTTTCAAATAGCAGGTAGAGCAAATCCTCTACTTGATTGAGCAATAAATTCTCAATATGGGTGACTTCCAAAGTAACTACTCAAAACTTTGGGATTTTTTTTATATAGGTATAAGAGTGTACCAGAGATGAAATTAGCTCAAATTGAGTAATTATTATGATACCCATATCATGGTAATGGTAATCTCACAATAAAGTGGAGGCACCGTTGGGAACACAAACAAGATAAAATTGCTTGTTAGCTAGCAATGTGAAGAATTGAAGCAAAGATGGTTTGATGCTTGGTGACAAGGTAGTACCATTTAGTGGGAATAATCAATTGAGTATTATGGTAATTCATGTTAACATGTGGGAAAACATGTTTAGTGGATAATATTACTCTCTTGCATATTGTATTTGATAAACACGCATGATTGAAGAAGGGGAACTAAGAGGAAGAGATGGTTCCTTAGCTAAAATATATACGATGCATTCTCCATGTTCATAATGTGCAATATGAATTGCATAGAATAATTACTCTTCCTATGCATTATTAATGAGTGACAACCATGTCTAATCATGGTGGAATAAAAGAGACCAATGATGGGCATTGGTGCGTTGGATAAGAATGCATTCAAGTTATTATTGTGGTTTATATGTGCAATTTGAATTGCAAGGAAGATCCATGGGAGCTCTTGATCATTAGGGATGGAAATTGTATTCCATATGAGAATTCCTCGAAAGGTATCGAATATGCTGGTAGTTAAAGGACATGCAACTTGTAAGGGAGATGTGTGAATCTTGTGAGAAATTCATGCAATGCTAAGAGAAGTTGCAAGATATTATAGGATCATGTGGTTCATGATAGAGATATAGTGGCTATGCAAAGGTTTTCAATCAAGGAATCAAGCATTCTCATGTGTGAATCTGCTGTATGGTTCAGAATTGTGGCAAATACTTCCATGCACTAGTACAAAATGAGAGATAAGTGACAAGGCGACCAAAAAATTTGGTCACCAATTTTTTCAAGGGAAAAATGACCAAAATTGAGAAATTTTAAATGGTCTAACTAAAAATCACCAAGATAAATGGCCAATTTGGTCATGGGGTAAGAACTAAACTAAAAATAACCAAGATAAATGACCAATTTGGTCACAGGATAAGAATTAAACTAAAAATGACCACATAATAATTGGTCATTTCTTTGGTCATTTTTAGTTGTGTCACTCTGACAATGGAAAATTACAATTTTTTAAATTTATTTTGTACAATTTACTAAATTTTGCTAACCTTTTTTTAAAATTGCAATTTCAATATTTTTTGGCATCCAAAAAAATGCTTCCCCAAGTTGACATCTATACAAGTTGTACTCAATAATACTAGGATTTATGGATTTTATTGTTTCTCATTGTTAATCATTTTGCAGGCTTCTTTGTGCAAACATTGAGGCATTCAGGGAAAAGGGATGCATCTCGTGTTTCATATTCTCAATGATTTATCAATTTTAAAGGGTTCTTACCCTACGAAGCCCATAAGGTTGCACATAGGATTATATGGAAATAGGGAATGATTTCATTGGTCCTTGCAATAGTACAGAGCGGGGTCTCTAAGGTTTTTGCTATGGACATACATCCTGCTGCTAGAATTGGCAAAGGGGTGTTCTTTGATCATACCATAAGGGTTGTGGTGGGGGATATTTCCACTATTGGGAATAATGTGTCCATATTGCACCATGTGACATTGGGGGGGACTGACAAATATGGGGGTGATAGGAATCCCAAGATTGGAGATAGGGTGTTAATTGGGGTAACTATTACTTTTTGGGTAATATTATGATTGGGGAGGTGGCTGAAATTGGAGCTGGGTTGATTGTGCTTATTAAAGTTCCTAGGTATACTACAACTCATGGAAATCCTACAATATTGGTGGGAGGAAAGAAAAGTCCCTCTATTATAAAATAGATTCCCAATGACACACTGGATCTTACTTTATTTATCAGTGAGTGGTCTTACACCAAAATTTATTGTAAGGTATGAATCTCTCTATTTTGATCAGTTATTTTACGTGAGATGTTAGATCTATTATATTAGTTGATGTTTTCAAATGTATAACATTTATTTTGATGATCTCAGTTTGCATAGGGTTTGTGCAGTTAGTAGTTGGATCTTTTATTTTGAGCTTTTTTATATTTGGTTTCTATAACTATTGAAAATCCTTATCAACGATTTAATTATCACTACAAGTCAATTTATTTTTATATCCATACAATTACTTAGAATTTCATGCATCATGTCATGAAATTATAAAATTCTAATTTAAAATTAACATGAACTATTTATCAATTCAATAGCATTCATATCATTAATCCTTCATTATTATCTCCTTTGTTTTTTTGGAATACATGGAAAGACAATTATTTGTTCTCATTAACTAGGTGCGTATTTTACTCTCAAATACAAATAGTCATGGTGACTTAATTAACTCCTTGCCATTATTTTTGGATATTTAATTTGATTCATGACTTTGGTAATTATCTTAGTTTTTTTTTTTTTGTAATCCTACATCCTAACGTTATGAATTTATGATCTTGTTTTTATAATATCAACTTATTATATGCCTTGGGATTTGATTTTATGAAGTGCCACAACTAGAGGAGATTATTAATCCTTACCTTTAGTTGGCATGTTTTTACCATAATTGCAAACAATTGTTTCGACATATGATTATAAGTAAACAAGGGTTTTGTAGAATAATGCTTCAATCAAGTTTTTAAAACCTTAATGTTCAATTCATTGCACTCAAAACCTTGCTTGAACATGTTGGTGACTGGTATGTGATTGTTGAATTACATTTTCAATAGGGTTTTTATCTTCTTTCGTATTTCTCTTTTTGTATTTCTCTTCTGTCAAATTTTCATCTCATCATTTTCATTACTATGTCTTCTACAACAAAATCCTCTCATCTCAAATATTTTTGGATACTATTGTTTGGGAATGGCACCGGTTGTGAGGCATGATCCACCAATGGTTGAGTTTTTAAAATCTAATGACAAGCTTCTAAAGTGTTTTCAGGAGGTGGGTTGGCTCCCTTTTCTGAATAAATTTCAGGGATTCAATTATCAGGTCTAAAGGAATTTGTTTTAACATTTGATTGTTTTAGGGAAAAGATTGGAGATATGGAATTATGTCTATTTACACCTTTGCATCTTGTGCCACATAGTTGCCTCAATTTGTATAGAAATGGTTCAAGAACAAGAGATTGAAATGAGATGAATGGAATAAATTCTTGAAAACCTCTTTAAAGCCACACAGTTGAGTAAAGGCATTCCCATTAAATATTTTAAGAAGCAGTGACACCTTCCCTTATTCGTAATCCAGAGGTACGTAACTCGTAAAGGGAGATTCGACCTGGTTTTTTTTATTACCAACTCAGGTTGCTAATGGTTTTTTTGGGTTTCAAATTAATATTTCCTTTTATTTAATATGAAGCTTACGCAACATGGCCTTTTTTATTCAATGAGGCACCAAAATCATACACAAAAGCCTTTTCCATTTTGGGCTAGTTAAATTCTAGTTGTAGCCAAGTTGAATGAGTTGGATGATTTGAATGATACTTGGGAATGGTCCTCAAGATAATTTGTACATTAAAACCTCTAA
The DNA here is from genome assembly GCA_001517045.1 of Pseudotsuga menziesii. NCBI lineage: Eukaryota > Viridiplantae > Streptophyta > Pinopsida > Pinales > Pinaceae > Pseudotsuga > Pseudotsuga menziesii. The sequence continues at coordinate 126,240 of LPNX010115681.1, forward strand.
AATTCAAGAAACTATACAAATGAAAGATATTGGAATGCCTGAGGGGGTTTTAAATCATAGTTTTCAACAAATGCATGATGTTTCTCTTAGACAAGTTCATAATTCTGATTTACATTCTGAAGTTAAATCTGTGAAGGAATCTCAATTTTTAGAGAGGAAGAAAAATAAATGAAAATAGAGTACTCACCGTAGGGTCGTTATTTTAAACTCTGTTAATGACAACCCGGATTAGAAAACCCAAAGACTACCCAAGAAGGAGATGTCAATGACTCATCGGATAACTGATAGCATGTTAAATCCTTACTTCTCATAACGTTATAGGCATGAACAAGTGGGAGAATCTGATATCATTCAAGTCTCAAAGTCAGATAATGAAAAACACATGCTTATAGACTAAGGAAATATGAATAAGAAACATGTGCATGATCATGATCATGATATAGATTATGCTTGTAAGAACACTTTTCTCCTCATAACTACTAGACCTGACACCTTAAAAGGATTTGTCTCCTTAGGCACTATAATACCTCTCACATGGAAAGAATTTTCTCTTCAAAATCTAACTAGTATACGCTACGATGCATCTTCACTCAATGCTATTACCTCCCATTTCTTTGCCAAAACTCCCTTTGTGTTCAAATATCCGTCAGTTTGAGCTCCCATTTCTCGCAGGATGGTACACACATCCCATACATGAAGTGGAAGACAACATTTAAGGATCAATTCCAAGTTTTTGCAGCCTGCTAAAAAGTGGGGGGGGACACAAGGAGAAAATAAAAACTTTGGCATCTAACACCCTGCCCGGGATGGTTTACCTAGAGAATTTTAATTTTAATTTTAAGATTTCTTTGCAATAAGATGTTAAATTATATTCTTATATGGTTAGTCTGAATGTCCATATGATAGGACTCAAATATTTCAAATTTTTTTGACTCTTTTACTGAAGTTGGTAGAATAGAGGCAACCCAAGCTATGGTAGCTTTAATAAGTTGCAGGAGTGTTTATAGAATCAATTTGAACTGATAAATGCACACAGAATCACAAAATGTTGCATAATTTGATCAATTTGATGATATGTATACTAAAATATGTTTCATTCCATATGTCAATACCTTTAATTCATATAATATCATCGTTTTTGGCATCATAAATTTAGTTTTGGAAAGTGATATTTACTTGTTTAATTCGTTGAACCTGACACATTATACCAAAATTAGATTCAAACATCTCGAGCACTATATATAGTTTTTGTATGTCAATTAGTGATATGAAATATCTTCATGTTTTTTTGTTCTCTGGGTATAGAGGGTTTATTACTTGTGACATTTTTTAAAGAAAATGATATTTAATATTGATCTATTATAGATTTGACCAGTGCTTCTATTTAATGTGTAGGTTGACTCATTTTCATCTCTACCACCAAACATTGATCATTCTCTGAAGAGTGATGTCTCTGCGGTTGTTGTTATATTTGAACAAACGTCCATTATTTCTATCCAGGGTGCTCACCAACCAGCTAAATTTTTTTAAATTGATAGTCCACTATGTTTATTTAGATACTCCCTGAGAATACAAGACATATAAGGTAATAATGTGTTTCTTTCTGTACATAAAACTTGAAAGTTATTAATTCATTTTTTAAGAGCCATTATATCATTCTATGTTTGTTATATTCAAGAAAAAGTTAAATGTGTCTCAATTTTAGTAACATAGAGTTCAATATTAATCATATGCATTAGCAATTTTAAATTTTATATGATTCACAACAAATGAAAAAATTGCAAGTAGTGCTTTTGGTAGGAGATAAATCTTTGGAAATTACGGTAAAATGAATCGGTGTTCATGTTCTTGGTAATATGAGTTATTTATTTTCTAATGCGTGCTTAAGTATGCCATGTTAATGTCCTGAGTTGGATACTTTATGTCAATTGTATATATCAGAGACAAGGAAATGAATCTCCTCACTTTATAGTGGGTTCAACGGATAAGAACCAACTTTTAGTAACTCTAGAGGAGATGAGATCATATGTTTATGTAGAAATTTGACTTTTATGGGAGTGTGAATTGATGCTCATTAGTTCTAAAACGGTTTTCATACTATTGGGGAAGGGTATGATATTTATGATCCTTTGCTTCGGATATTTTAAAGTAAAAATATTTAGAACACATATTTGTAGTGTCTACTTTTCTCATACTAATTTTTATTTTTCTATGTTTCCAGGTTTTTTCTCTAAGGAATATGCTCCCTACAACACTTGATTATGATTTCAATATCCATGTAAGTTCTATCTCTTGCTCTTCTACATTTTCAATCTAAATGATGAAAGTGATGAATGGAAAACTTGTTGACTCACCATGCAGGTTAATGCGATTGCGTAGGTTTACATCAAGAAAAGAATCACCATCAATAAGAATGGCAAAGTTTGATGAAACGAGAGGACAATAAACAATGGACACATAATCAGTGTTAGTAATGAATTATTTCCTTATCTCTTATAGTTCCTATTTTAGTGATTGATTTTCCATTGTTAACCTCTTTCTGTTATTAATTTCTACATTTTCAATACCAATACCATTCAAATGTTGCAATGGTACCAGCTGCAAACCCCATCCATGTGATGAAAATCACAATGTGAAACCTCATACAATATGAAGTGTAACAGGTCTAATGGAAAAAGTGACAAAACCTACTTGTGATGTATGTGTATGATATTAATTATTTTACCCATCGAATATGGTAAGGTTTTGGTTGTGGTGTGGTATAGATTTGGAGTAAGCCAATCAATTTTTGAGAAACTAAATTCTCTCATTACCAATATGCATGATGAGTTGTTCACATTTTTTCTCAATTTGGAAAATGTGATTGAAAAAAACTTCACTCTAGATCAATATAATGCTTAGATAGGAGGGTTATCAAGGATTGGTGGAAATAGGATTGCAAAAATTAGGTTTCTATGGTTGTTCCTTGTGCATGTTCTTTGATTTATTGTTGCAGTTCAACAAGTAAATATTTGGCCTTTTTGGAATTCCAGACTCGACACTAATCATCAAAATTTCCATATCTCCTATGATAAGAACAGTGTTGACACTTCCCTTTGCCAATGGGATTCACTACTTCTAAAGTGGAACCGATGTTGGTTGAGAAAATAGGAGAAGCAAATCCTTTTTCCCACCAAGGTTGTGGAAGCTTCTAGGCAGGGTGTTTATCCTTAGTTTTGATTCTGGAGGCTAGTTGAAAGGAACCATCTTATACAATAGATAATTGCAATGATAAACTAACCATAGTTTATTGTACCAGTCCCACTATTCTTCCCAGCTTAATCCCACAACACAAAAGGTAAATTTCTATACAATTTTTTGTCATAAAACAACGTAAGATTCAAATCTACAAAGCTCCAAAACACATTTTTTCATTGTTACTGTGTGTCATGTACAGTGGACCTTGCATAGGGAGTGATATATTAGACCTCAATGTATACCTCAATGGGGATCTTATATTTTTGCATTGGGAACTGATATTATACCTCCTCAATGAGTACGTGAGATTGTATCATATTGTCTCCATATGGTGCCATCCATGTAATTTAAATCCATCCACATAAAGAAAAAGTTGGATTTAAGGTTTTTTTACCGCCTAAAATTTCCATTAAAGTAGTGATTGTGATTTCTATGAATCTATTGCTTATTGTCCCTATATTTTAAGATTTTGTAACCCTCGCAACTTTGCTTCGCTACTTCCTTTCTCATTGATCACTTTTTGCAACTATTCACTCCTACTCCTTGACTATGACCTTGGCTGGATAGACCTTCAAGATTTTTAATATTATAAGTTAGTTGTTCTACCAAGGTTTCCTTGAAGGGTTGTAATTCAAATTCAAAGAAAGAAAAGGATTCCTTCGTAGCCAATCAAAGCACTAGGTACCTATTGATTTGAGTGGGGAGATGGGAAAAAAGCAGCATGCATGGATTCTTATTTCTTTAAGCTAGATGGTACATACTTTGTGTCTTGTACAGTGGCATGATCATAATAAAGCAAATTGAGTGTCTGGATGGGTGGCATAATATTTTTCTTTTTAAATGCCAAATTGAGGTCGATTGGATGCACATACTTGCATTTGGGGCATGAAGAAAAATCTTGATAAAACATCACAAACATGTGATATTGTGCACATGTAATTGCAATTAACTCTCTACTATTTTTATCTAAGAGATCAGACAAGTTCTTCCTTCTAGCTGCATGTTCTTCCTTATTTTTTTGATTCCATATCCGACCGTTTTATGAAAGATTCATTTAAAGGTCCAATTGCATAGGCTGACAGCCAGAAACTGGACTTGTTTCTCTTTGATCATGCCAGGTCTTTGCTTTTGTGGGTCTGAATTGTAATAATATATTTCCCCTTCTACATAAACTCCAAGTTCTAGACATAAGTTTTTTGAAGGTGGAGGTCTCGCGTGACTGATCGTGGGATCTTTTCATGCGGGGAAGAGTTAGTTTTTTGTGTTCTATCCAAATAAGAAATGTTACTCTAGCATAGATTGCATATTGTTGGAGAAGTGCAACTTGCACTGCGTCACTGCTTGTTAGGGGTTTGAGGAGTGAAAAAGGAGGATATTTTTCAAGTTCTCAACCATCCATAGGAAACTAAAGGATCAAATTCTTCTAGATTTTGATTAGTTTTATTTTTATCTCAAATTTTATGCATGTTTGTTGATCACTCCCACATTTTTTAGGCCCTCGCTCAGTGTAAGCATACATTGTCAAAGTTAGGTGTTATTAGGGAAGTTGTTGATGATACTGCAGGTGCAACACAGGTCAGTCGGTTTTCATTGCTATGGTTTTAATTTGTTTTTATATTGTGATTCTATAATTGTGATAGACTAGAAATTCGAATTTTCCTTTTAAGCTTGTTGCTTTGTTATTACCAGATTAAAGAAATCTTTCCTATTGTGATTTTGACTATGTTATTAATATATTAAGGAAATCATTTTTTATAAATAATATTTAAATTAACACATCCCTTTATTACTAATGAGTAATTTTTAATATGGAGTAATATGTGCCAATATTATCAAGGAAGAATATGGAGTTGGATACCATCATTGGTGTGTATTGATTGTTGAACATTGGGATGGTTGAGTAGATTTGGTGATACTAGTTTAGCTAAAATAAGGACACATGTAGTTGTATACCAGTAAAGAAAAAGTGCAAACCTTGAATTATATTGCAACCTACAGTGAGGGAATTTCCAAATATAGTGCACATTTTTTATGGGTTGTCAATTAATTTCTACTAGGAAGCAAAGGTTCTTCGTTTTGTGATGAACTCCTAAAGAATTTGTGCACTATATTGGATTCTCTACAGCCCAAGAATTGTTGAAGTCTACTACAACACCGAAGAGGGGTCTTATTCAATATTCAAGGACTAACATATTCATTGTGGAAAATGCCAAACAATTTCAAATCTTCCCATATATTTATTCAGGAATGTACCCTTAGTTTTAACATTTATATTAGACTTAGAAGTATTGTACTTGTTGTTGTTATAAATTTTTAAATCATAGTGTTTCCTCTTATAGTTTGTATGAGTTACCACATAAAAAATTCTTCGGTTAAAGATCTGAACTGGCAATTCTGTCACATTAATGAACATTATAATAAGCATCAACTTAAAGCTACAACAATTTCCCACAGGGGTTAGAGCAATTGGTAATGTGTACTTGAAATAAGAAGTTGTAAATGGAAGGTCATGAGATCAAATATCTTGTTGGGTACTTGCTTACAACAAAAAAAACGTAAAGCTACAACAATCAAATGAAAGTATGGAATTTAAGCTATGCCCCAAGTTCTCTACATACACCATAGCAATAAGTTTGCGTAACACTTACAAGCCATAACAATAACGTTCAACAATTCCTTAGCCATTTTGACAAATCATGGGAAAAATTTAGTCCATACAGGGTTTTGATATCACAAATGGCTTGTGTTACCTCCAACACTCCCAACTTCCCTCTAAGAATCCTCCACAAAACCCCCTTAAATTCCTTCTCAACCCACTATTAACCCAACAATAAAGTAACTCAACCCACTTACAAAGTTCAACTACATGTCTTTCAATTAAAGTAAAAATAAAAAAGAGAAAAAATCTAGTAGTGAGAACATATCCTTATGTATTACTAGACCTTATGATGCCAAAAAATTAGTCTCTAGCTAGCATCGCTTGGATTTATAAACTCTGATTGTGAAAGCCTATTTGGGATTCCTATTTGTAGCCATAATTCTTGGCCTTTCTTGCAGTTGCATTGATGCATATTTGTTATTTTTTGGATCCATCTCTCTAACTATTCAACAGACTTTAAATACAGGAGAAGGTATTTATGTTTAGATGTTATTTTCATGTACTTTTTTTGCTGCTAAAATTGTGGAAATTATATTCACATCCTCATGAGAATTCCAGAAGCATTTTATTTGAGAAATTAGAACAAAGAAGGGTTGATGGGAAATACCAATGGTGATGATAAAACTTATTATTTTGGTATGGACCTTCCTTATATGGTGATGATAAAACTTACTATTGTGGTATGGAACACTTATGGACTATATACCTTGAGAGAGAAAATAAAAGTTTGACACATTGGTCTTGTGGGTCAAAGGGTTGTTTCCCCACCTTGATGGTACATCTTGGTCCTATCGGTAAAAGGTTTATTCTCTCTCCTTGATTGACACACCTTGGTATTGTTGGTGTAGGGGTTATTTTCCCACTTTGTTATGACCCCTCTTGTTTACTCATGATCTTATATTGACCCTTGATTCGTACTTATGATAGCACCCCCTCATAGTGGGGTACCTTAACCCTTTTGTTATGTTTGTTATGGATGTGACCTTCTAGTGGCCCCAAACAACTCACAGCCTACTCAAGCAAGTTCACACAGATCATAGTTTAGTCCAGGCATCCCCAAGAAGGTCATAATTCAGTTCAAGCATAACTAAGAAGGTCACGGTTCATTCCAGGAAGCACCAAGAAGGTCACAACCCAGCTTAGGAGGTCATGGTTCAGACTTGAGTGGAATAATATCTCTATTGCATTGTTTGAGCGTGCTAAGCTGTAACAAATCCATGGGATTTATATGGGCTACAAAATGAGCTTTGGTTTGTGTGTGGAATGTCATCATTACCTGATATTTTATGGACTTTTATTTATGGGTATGATGCTCTAGTAATTGGGGTTTCCTTACGATTCACTTCAAGTAGAACCAAACACTCAAACAATGCAACAGAGATCTTAGTCCACTCAAACAGGGTTATGGTTTCTTCTAGCAGCCCCAAACAACTCACAACCTGCTCAAGAAAGCCATGTGCTTTGTATGGGATACAAACTAATATTTGGTTTGTGTATGGAATGTCATCATTACCTAATAATTTATGGGCTCTTGTTTCTTGGTCACAGTTTCAAACTTGAGTTGACTAATATCTTTGTTGCATTGTTTGAGTGTTCTAAGCTTTAAGAAATCGAATGGGATTGTTGGAGTCATTATCCAATCCACACACCTATTTGGTCAATTTTGGCCTAATTAACCACTATCCTAAGTTTATTGACTCGAATTGGCATCAACATCAGCACACCATGACATCAACATCAGCACACCCACACCCTCCTTCAATCAGGGAGGCCAACTAAGCCTTCTCCAATTAGGGAGGCTAACTTGGCTTCCTCCTTCAATCAGGGAGTAATTATGGGGTGATTTGAGTGTCATAAGTGCACCAATTAGTTAATTGAATGTTGTTTAACCTAAAAATCATTTAAGTTGAGTTGTGAAGGCACCTTCCTCATGTCATTGTCTATTTTGGGTTGATTTGGGTGAACTGGAGTGAGTTAATGCGTCTCCAACAACTACTAGTGACTAGTATCAATTCAGTTTAGTTCATCGGAGCTGACTGGAGTTAGGGATGCACTCCCACCTACTGATTGACATGTAGTTGAGTTACATTCAGTTAGACTCAGTAATTTCTTGCACTCTGATTCAGTTAGGACTCATTTTGAGTCAATCATGGCTAGATTAGTGGTTAACTGGTGTGTTTAGTGTGGCTAATGGACAGTTAATCTACACCCATCCATGCAATTCGAATGACCTCTGGTGAATTCGAATTGTCTTGCATTCATGCAAGTTTGCAAGATATTGTATCATTGATTTTATTCTATGATTGATAATATACAACTGCAACCTCCTATTGCAGTAATGTTATGTCATTTCATGCCTAAATTGTCTTGAATCTCTTGTAAGTCTGTGCTTAGTCTCAATATTGTTGTGACTGAATTTAATATGGCATCAGAGCCACGATGGGACGAAGCTCTTCTTCAAAAACATGATTTTTGAAGGATCTAGCATGCAAATTTGAGCAAAAAAGCTCAAAATTTCCACCCTACACCAGAAGCCGAAGGTTTACCACATAAGTCCTAAGCAAAGGATTTTTTTATCAAGCTTGATTGATCAATTAAGTTGGGTGTGATGAAAACATGAAATATGCAGGTTTTTCAACCTTACGGTGTCGTTTTTGTGTTGATTGCAGGTTTTTACAGGTCCTTTACTGCACTCGCTACCTCAACTTCATGGCTTCTTCTTTTAATCCTCTTACTCCTTTCAACTACCACCAATGGAAGGAGGACATGGAGATTCAACTCCATTCAAAAGGGCTCTACCAAATCACAATGAACACAGAAGTAGAGCCAACAAATATTGTTGAGAAGGTAAAGTACTGGAATAAGCTGGATGAAGCTTATGGTTTTGTGTGCCTATCTATTTCTAGAGATATTATATTCCACATCACGGGATTAAAGGCTCCGAAGGAGATTTGGGATAAGCTTGCTTCCTTGTTTGATAAGCAAGATGATCTACAGATCTAACAGCTGGAGAATGACTCTGATTTCCCTGAATCCAGGCAACTATGAAACTATGAATGATTTCTTCACAAAATTCAAGCACTTGGTGCTCCAGTTAAAGCATGCAAGGTCGAGAAGGATGATGATAAGCTCATCCTAGTTATCCTCTCAATACTTGGGTCGGATTATTTAGTTTTTGTTTCCACATTCCATACAGGGAAGCTAACAATCCCAAATTAGAAAATTCCTTCTCTCAATGCCTTCATTGAGTCCCTCATAAACGAGCAAGACAAGCTTGTGCAGATGGGGATCATTAGATCCTCAAAAGATCAAGCACTATTTGTTTCGGGGCCCAAATATTCGAAGGGTAAAGGAAAGCAGAAGAATCAAAAGAAGTTTGATGCTCTGAATCCAAAAGAGAAGAACCAGCAACAAGAAGATCCTTTCGGCTCAAAGAAACACAAGAACAAAGGAAACCAAGGAAAAGAGAAAGTCAAGTGTTCCTATTGCGGGAAGGGATTTCACCTTGCACATTCCTGCATGAAAAAAAATCTTGATGATATGACTCTTCTACTCAAGAGGAAAAATATCAATCTTTCAGAGAGTGTTCGGAAGAGAGATAATCAAGATCGAGATACCCAGCAAGAAAGAGGACATGCTCTCATGGAAATCACCTCGAAGCCCAAAGCTCTTCTCATCGACTTTGGAGCTTCAAATCACATGATGGAAAGCAGAGAACCCTTCCCATCCCTGGACACCGACAAAATCATTCCCATCCACATAGGAGATGATTCTCAGATCATTTCGAAAGGAAAAGGTACTGTAAAACTTGAACATGGAAGTTTTTTTAAGGTTCTGTATGTACCCTCCTTGGCCTCCAATATTTTGAGTGTATATCAAATGACTCATACTAGAGTGCCCAAGAGAGTTACTTTCATCCTGAATGGATGTTGAAATCACTGAGATTGCATCTGGGAAGCTCATTGCAACATGCAGAGCAAACCATCATGCTAAGGCCTATGAGTTTTCCCAGTTTGTGGCGGATGCAAAGCCCACCGCTCTTCTGACTCATGGGAATGAGTCTAGTAGGATATGGCATGAGAGATTTGGTCATTTGAACTTCAAATACTTGTATAAAATTCAGAAAATTTCCATGGTTGAAGGCCTCCTAGCCATCGAAACTTCCAGTGGAATTTGCAAAGGTTGTATTGTCGGCAAACACCTTGAGCACAAGTTTGATCAAGCAAAGGAAAGCCATGAAAAAAGTATTTTGGGGCTGATTCATTATGATATCAGAGGACCCATTCCTACAACATCCATGAGTGGTTCACGGTATGTACTTACCTTCATTGATGATTTCTCTAGATACACTTGGTTTTTCTTCTTAAAGAAAATATCTGAAGTTTTGGAAAGATTCAAAGCATATGTTGAGAATGCCTCTAGGAGGAAGATAAAGTATCTCAGATATAACAATGGAGGAGAGTATATCAAGTCTGAATTTCTGCAAATATGTGCTGACAGTGGGATCCAAATCCAGCACTCCATTCCCTACACACCACAACAAAATGGTGTAGCGGAAAGAAAAAACCAGGCCCTCAAAGAGATGACTACCTGCATGCTGGAAGCCAAAGGTTTAGTTGCAAACCTATGGTATGAGGCCATGAATGTTGTTGCACACATTCAGAATAGAGACCCTCACTCTTCCATGAAAGGAAAGACTCCTATCGAATCCTATTTTGGACACAAGCCGGCTGTGTCAAATTTCAAGTTTTTTGGGTCCACTGCATGGGCTCGAATTTCACTTAACAAGAGGAAATATTTGCAACCGCAAAGTATTGAATGTTTTTTCATTAAATATCCAAAAGAATATAAGGGTTTCAAACTTCTAAATATCAGAACAAAACATATATTCATTGAAAGAAGTGTCCATTTTGAAGAACCTCTCCAAGAGGTAGAGCTAGTTGAAGAAAATTCTGTTGAAGTTCCCTCGTGTTCTGCTGATCATTTGGGTGATAAAAGTGGGAGTGAATGCTCTGATTTTGTAGATATTATATTTGATATCAGTGAAAAAAATATATCACATTCAAAATCAGGTTCTGATGTGCAAACTCATCTCCCAAGTTGGGCCAAAAATACACTCTCTTCCGTCGGGCCAAACATTGGAAATCCTGCTGATCCAAGAATAACTCGGCCTGATTTTCAAAGAGCAGGTATTGCTCTCTATTGTCATGATTCATTGCTTTCCAAGACCTGTTTTTCAATGATTGGTTCAGATCCTAATTCCTACTACCATGCTTGGAAATATCCGAGATGGCAAGTTGTTATGGACGAAGAGTTTAATTCTCTTTGAAAAAATGCAACTTGGGAGCTAGTTTCCCTTCCGCCTGGGAGGAAACTAGTTCAATACAAGTGGGGGTATCAGATAAAGTTTTCTACAAATGGAACAACCTGAAAATACATTGCATGGTTGGTTTCAAAAGGGTTCTCCCAGGTCCAAGGAGTTGACTATCATGAGACCTTTGCACCGGTGGCAAAGATGGACTCCATAAGACTAGTTTTGGCCATCGCCGCATCCAAGCACTGGGAGGTGCATCACATGGATGTCAAGAGTGTTTTTTTCATGGAGACCTGAATGGGGAGATATACATGAAGCATCCTGAGGGATATACATCAGATCCTTCCTTGGTATGTAAGTTGTAGAAATCATTATATGGGTTGAAACAGGCCCCAAGATCTTGGTACGCCAAAATGGATGCCTTTCTGCTCTCACAAAACTTCCAGAGATGCAAATTTGATCCTAATGTATATTTTCAGTAGTGTGATGGTAATATTCTGATCATATTATTATATGTTTATTATCTTTTGATAACAATAAGCACACTTGATTCGATTGCTTTCATAAAAACTGATCTTCGTGATGCTTTTGAAATGAGCGATTTGGGCCTACTGAAACAGTTCCTTGGGCTTGAAATATCTCAAGACTATGATGGGATAATGGTAACTCAGTCAAATCATATTGAAGACTTGTTAATTAAGTTTAACATGGCTGATTGCAAGGCTTCCCCATTTACTTTCCTCTCAGGAATCAATCTTGAAGAGGGAAAATCCACTCCACCCATGGATTCCACTATTTACCGTCAATTGATCGGAAGCTTGCTATACTTGACACATTCAAGGCCTCTATATGGTATGCCATGAATGCTGTATCAATATATATGCAGCAGCCTCATGAGCTCCATTGGAAGGAATCCAAGAGGATCCTTCATTACATTCAGGGCACTAGATCCTACGGCATTCACTATGCTGCAGATTATGAGCTAGAGTTGGTCAGTTTTACAGATTCAGATTGGGCAGGGGATTCCATAGATTGGAAGTCCACTTCTGGGTATGTCTTAATGTTTGGTGGTGGCCCCATTTTCTGGTCTAGAAAAAAGCATACTGCCATTGCATTGTCTTCAACAGAGGTCGAGTACAGGGGAGCAGTGAATGCTTGCATCTAAGCTGTTTGGTTGCAAGGCATTCTTTCAGAGTTTGATATTGGTAGTGCTATATCCATAGTCATATTTTGTGACAACCAAACTGCTATCAATATCTCCACAGATCCATTTCAACGATAGAGGACCAAACATGTTGATATTCACATGCATTACATTAGGGAGTTGGTGCATGACAGGACCATTATTCTACAATACTACCCTATAGATGAGCAAATTGCAGATATATTCACCAAGAACTTTAATGAGAAAAATTTCTTCGTTCATTGTTGGGGGTGAGTTCATCAGGGTGATCGGTTACTTCTTCAGTGTTCAACTTGAGTGGGGGGGGGTTCCCATTGGGTTTTCCCTCTTTCCTCACTTAGCATTTTATTTGAGCATTTTAGAGTTACTTCTTTGTACAGGGTGACCTATGGCCTTTGTTGTCGGGGCCCTAGAATTTTATGCATTTTATTTTACTCCTCCACATGAGTATAACTTAAAGGGGGGTGTTGGAGTCATTATCCAACCCACACACCTATTTGGTCAATTTTGGCCTAATTAACCACTATCCTAAGTTTATTGACTTGAATTAGCATCAGCATCAGCACACCATGACATCAAAAATAGCACACCCACGTCCTGCTTCAATCAGGGAGGCCAACTAAGCCTTCTCCTTCAATAAGGGAGGCTAACTAGGCTTCTTCCTTCAATCAAGGAGTAATTATGGGGTGATCTGAGTGTCATAAGTGCACCAATTAGTTAATTGAATGTTGTTTTACCTAAAAATCAGTTAAACTAAGTTGTAAAGGTGCCTCCATCATGTCGTTGTCTATTTTGGGCTGATTTGGGTGAACTGGAGTGAGTTAATGTGCCTCCAACAACTCCTGGTGACTAGTATCAGTTTAATTCACTTCATCGGAGCTGACTGGAGTTAGTGATGTGCTCCCACCTACTAATTGACATGAAGTTGAGTTACATTCAGTTAGACTCAGTCATTTATTTCACTCTAATTCAGTTAGGACTCGATTAGAGTCAATCATGGCTAGATTAGTGGTTAACTAGTGTGTTCAGTGTAGCTAATGGACAGTTAAGCTACACCCATCCATGCAATTCGAATGACCTCTAGTGAATTTGAATTTCCTTGCATTCATGCAAGTTTGCATGATATTGTATCATTGATTTTATTCTATGATTGATAATATACAACTACAACCTCCTATTGCAGTATTGTTATGTCATTGCATGCCTAAATTGTCTTGAATCTCTTGTAAGTTTGTGCTTGGTCTCAAGATTGTTGTGACTAAATTTAATAGAGATTTGTATGGGATACAAATTGAGCTCTGGTTTGTGTGTGGAATGTCATAATTATCTGATATTTTATGGAATGTTTTTTTCTGGGTATGCTGCTCCAATCATTCGGGTTTCCTTACGATTTACTTCAAGCAGACCCAAACAATCAAACAGTGCAGTAGAGATCTTAGTCCACTCAAACAAGGTTATGGTTTCTTTTAGCATCTACAAAAAACTCACAACCTTCTCAAGAAATCCATGGGATTTGTATGGGCTACAAACTGAGCTCTAGTTTGTGTGTGGAATGTCATCATTACATGATATTTTATGGACTTTTGTTTCTTGGTCTGCTGCTCTAGTAATTGGGGTTTCCTTACTTGTCAACTGGATTACCTTGACTGCTACTATAGTTGACTAAACCTACAGTAATTAAATTTATTCTCCCTCTCAGGTATGCCTTTGTTCCTATAGTGACTTGTCTCTTAATAGACAATATCTTATCTAAAAAAATAATGATGAGTATATGGAAGGTTTCAACTCTCCTAGTGGATTATCTTATTTGTTTTCTTTGTACCTTGAGTTAGATTTACTAATGATGTTATTTATTGTCTTTGTATGATTTTCAGCTTTAACACAGGAACCTTAGGGAGTGTTAAAGTTGAAATATATGAAAATTATGCTTTAAACTTATCTTATCTAGTTGCAACGATATAATTTGTTTCTAGTATTGTTTTGTCATCGTTTGTCATCGTTTATGTCTGTTTGAGATGGTTTGTCATGGTTTATGTCCTTTTTCCTATTATATATTTGTTGCTAAGTTTAAATATCAAAATCTGATTGCCAATTTCCAAAACTTGCAGTTGCAATGATGCCTATTTGTTAGGTTTTTGGGATCCATCAACCTATGTCAAGAAACTTTATCACCTGTTGTTGTTTAAACATGCATGCCAAAACTGCTCCAAGCTAGAAAACTGGCCATGGATAAACGAAAAAATTAGGGATGTAACGAGTCATATGTTAAGCAACTCTCAGACTATATTATTTTATCCCTTGTTGAAAAATTACATAAGGTAAGAAGACAATCTCTCATTTTAAAAAATTTAACTTGTCATTATTTATGTATTCAACAGCGTAAAGAAATATGATTTTTTTTCCTCTAAATAACATATATTTTCACTCAATTGGAGCTAACATAGTTTATCTGGCTTACCAAGAACCGAACAGAGGTCCTTACAAATATGTTCACCTCACTAAATGAATGCATTCATATGATTACCTAAATTGGAGAATGCCTTGTAACACTCTTAAAATTGTTCAAATCGTCGTTTTTACCCTATTTTGATGAACTTGTTTCCTTCATCACTCAGATGTTGGTAAGAATACACATGTGATAATGAAATAAATGCTTTTTTATTCCTGTTATGATAAAGAGATGCATCAGGCTATAGCTAGTTGTATCAGTTATAAATCAAACAACACTATTGGTACCTTGGGATCTACTACTACCGAATTGTGGGGTGTATTTTGAAGGCTTTTTATTTGTTCCTTCTACATTTTTTGCAGGGAAAAGACCGGGCTGAAGAAGAGAGGCGTGTGACAATCTACATTTTTTATGATGTTGCAGAAGAGTGTGGTGTGGCTGCTACAAATTAATTTACCCAAACTTGGTATATGTAAGCATATATCCTTAGTAATACTAGTCTCATAATAATACAAAGCTTTCAATGATCTTTGATATCCATTACTTATGTGGAAACAAGTACAAGTAATAAGATATGTTCTTAATTACTATAATTATGTATCTAACAACCACTATTTATGCTTATCTCTTTGCTCCTATCCTTGTATCTTAGCTCATAGACATATCATGGTGTATGTGTTATGGGTATATGTGTACTCCTATCATGCATAGAGTTATACCTATCTATAAGGTTATATAATAACACAATAATAGCTATCATATAGATATATGGTAAAGATTCTCTATATCAGTATTACATAGCTTTATGAGACTGATACTCTAATCACCATATATTTTTAGAAATCCAAAGAACATTGACCTATAGCTTATCTTGTACATCTTGATTCTCCGGGGTTTCACTTTAAATGTATTGTAAGTAGTATGATTCCACTTGTATTGATTTGATCAAAATGTGAGACCCATATGTATGGATATTCATTCATACTGAGATCTTACACTGTATAGGGCACTAATTATGGATATATTGATAACGGATATACATAACTAATCTTAGTTGTAATGATGATACTTTTCTTCAAGTGGTTCAATTATAGTTAACACAAATAATGATTCTAGATATATTAGACATATATCTATAAATGTAAGTTGTGTTCCTTGTTACTCCTATCTACTCCATGTATTTACCTTAATACTTTATTATATTAGGGATAATATGTGTGCTGATATTGGTACTAATTCCAGTATATAGGGGAAAGTTGATTAGTATGGATTTGTATCACATGATTACTATATGTTATTACTTGCTTTAGGGGTAAATATATCACCTTATTAGTATCATTACCATTAAGTTTAGTTGTATAATAGCTTATGTAACTTGTATCGTATTAGTACTATTCCAGTCATTCTACCTAATGAACCACACTCAAGTATGTAGGATATATGGTTCCCTTTAGTTCATCATATCATATGATTCACATAGCTAATCTAATGCTTCAACTTGGTTGTTTGTGGTTGTGTATAAGTAATCCCATGGATATCATAGTATAAGCATAACCATAATTAAGATATAGAATATTTGAAATGAATGAGATATCAATACCACTTCTAAGTACAAGAACATGATATCTTGATGACTGGTAAGGAATAAGAGACATCAATGGATTACTACGATAGGTGGTATGATATAAGCTAGTTGTTACATATTAGGTAACATCACATAATATAAGCTCATAGGTTAATTAAGCTAGATCATGTTTGATGCTCTATGTTCTTTCATTCCCATACTACCACTTGTTACTGGAAAGTACTCATAGCGTACATAGTACCAATCCCGTATGTTCCTTATCTTATACAACTTGGAATCCATAAGAGCTTGTACATATTAACATGATATGAGTTATTACATTATTCTTGTTGTGTTATCCATATGGATGAATGCCATTGATATTGAACATGTATGCTTATTTCTCTAATAGGATTTGTGTTTCAACCCCATGTATTCCATTATGTGGAAGAGTGTGTATGATATGTCCAATCTTTCATCTTAGTTATACCAATAACAAGCTATGGATTCTGTTACTAATGTTATATACTAGTTACGATCCATAGATAAGAATGATGGTTATGGAATTACACTCGTATATGGATCATAGGGAAATCAAATATGATAAGATCAAGATGTTACATTACCTTTACTCTCATGGTTACTAAGGTCACATAATAGGGAAACATAGAATATCACTACATAGGACATAGCTCATAAGTATCTCATATTTGTACAATAAGCACATGGAATATGTACTAGTAACTCCATTGTATCATCTATAATACTAGTATATTGAGTGTGATTTATTATGGGATATGTATTATTAACATGTATACTTTATTGCTTGATATCAACCTTTGTTAACTAGTTGTGATAGCACTATTCCACTTACTTGCAAATAGTCGTAAAGATTATGTGAATAGCTTACATGATTGGAACTAGTGTGTAAATGGTTACAAGATTGTAATGATATAATATTAGTTTACACGTACTACAAGATTGAATGAATGGAACCCATTATAACAATGTTCATCCTAGGACATACATTAAGTACATACACCATGTCTAAGGTTACAACATTGATATTACAAAGCATGTAGAGTAATATTAGTGCTTTCTATTGATACCATCTATTGTAGTATTGAATCCATTGAGAAAAAGCTTTATTAGTGAATCTCATCAAGTCAAGTAACATGTAAATCTATTTCCATATAAACTCTAGTTTAAGCATGTGCCATACACCTTCTATCAAACGCTTCATTGCTTATGGATATGCTCATGACCAAGGATGATTAGAACAATCACGTATTAGTTAGAGATAAGCAAGGGTTTATTATATAAGTGATCTCATAATATAGTTAAAATAGCTAGTACTAATCATGATCTTACATGAGCTTATTGTTCCACTACAAGTAGGATAAAGTGAAAAGTCTAATCCCCTTAAATCCCATTAATTTACTCTGATTTCATATGTGTTAAACAAGCATTATAAGGAGTTATGTATACAAGATATGAACATGTTTCATGTTATACTTCTTATTAGAGCAGAGCACATATGACTAATCCCATAAGTAATTGGTTCACTAGTATGACTAAGCACCTTGTTTTTGTGATCATTGCACATATGACTAAGAGATTCCATATAAAGGTTCAAGCACATTACCAATACGACATACTAGTATTCAACCCTGTTCGAATACAAGTAATCACATATCTTATCATTAACATATATAATATGTAGAACATTACTCTTATATATGTGTGTGTGTGTGTGTGTGTGTGTATGTTTGTATGTATGTATATATATATGGATTAGTTATTTTGCTTCTTATGTAGAATAATCATTGATTTTATATTTTTTGGGGGACAGGTATTATGACACATTTTTTTCATTTCTTCTTGAAGCTTGTACATATGAAGATGTTGATGTCCAACAAGTAATGCAATCATCCTAGTTGTACATTATTATTTTTAGGTGGAATCTATCAGTTTTCTTATCCTTCTGCATTTTTTTTATTAATTGTGTTTCTCTACAGTCAGTAGTTTATGGAATTGGAGTATGTGTTGAACATGGAGGCTCAAAAATAAAAACCCCTAGTTGGAGGTAGAGTTGTGTAACATGATATAATTATTGTGTCAAGTATTTCCAATTTTCCATCTTGAGTGTGTTATTGATTCATTTGGTTCAATGACAACAGAAGCTCTATCAAAATTGAATGATGTAATTAGTCATCCATCAGGTCTTATGTTTGATTATAGAATGGAAACAAACAATGCAATCTCTGCACTTTGCAAGATTTGTGAACATCAAAGAGATTGCATTAATGCATCCCATGTATTCATAATTTTCTTATTTAATATTTCCTTGTTGAGGAATTGGTTCCACATTAATATGACTACTATGTGTGGGTAATGGAATTCTTTAATTTGATATATATTATGATATACAATGTAAATGTTTTTCTTTTATCAAAAAATTGTCCTCCATTGTCCAATTGGGTCTGTAAGTGCAGGTTATTCCAGCCTGATTGAACTGTCTTCCTATAAAGAGTGACCTAGTTGAAGCAAAAGTTTTACATGAACTGCTCTGCTCAATGGTAGAGAGGTTTCCTATAAAAACATTATAGTTAACTTGATGTCGTTTCTATTGGTTTTAGTTTTTATGTGAGTGTTTTTTGTTTTGTTTGAGCTAACCCTATGTTTCATGTGTTAATTGCTTCCTGATGCAAGTCTAATTGTCAACTTCTAGGCCCAAGCAATCAGTATTTGCCAAAGATTGTTGTTTTTTTGCTGAGGTTTGCTTTTGAATTCTACCTGACCCTTTCATTGCATGAAGCATTTCACTTTTTTTAAGGAGATAATTTTTGTGTAATTTACTACTACTACTATTTATTGTCTTTGTATGATTTTCAACTTTAACACAGGGACCTTTGGGAGTGTTAAAGTTGAAAGAGGTGAGGGTTATGGGTCTGTTGTCCCATATGCCCTAGGTGTAAAGGCACATAAGCTAACTGTTGATCTGGGTGAGAGAATTGGTAAATTAGTTGAGCAATATGTTGACGCGATGGAAAAAATAAGTGGATCTCTGTTTGAACTTTGAATGTGTTATTGCATACTTTTTTGAATGAATATACAGAAGGATAATATTTTTTTGTAGAACTTGGATTTATGGAGTGCATGATCAATCTATAGTAGATTTTATTGCTAATTATTGTTTCCTTTTATAATCTATATATGATGTCTAAAGTACATGAATAAGCTCGGTACTTATGCAAGTATTGTATAGCCTTCAAGGGTACTAGCTCAATGGAAGAGCACTTGCCTTACAGGCAGGATATTGGTGGTTCGATTCCTCCATACCTTATCTACATAAATCAATGAATATTTTCATATAAAATGACTAATTTAGTGACCAAAAAATGGGAGATAAGCGACCAAACAATTGACCAAAATTCGCATATAAATGACCAAATGACAGTTTTGGTGGCTAATTTTTGGTCTTTTATCACTAAACATATGACCATATTAATGACCAAACATATGACCAGATTAATGACCAAATATGCAACCAAATTAATGACCAGTCGACAAGCTATAAATGACCAAACTATATATGACCACATTTTTGGTCACGTGATAAGAGACAGAAAATTGGCCACCAGCGATCGCCAAATCAAAAGTGGTCATTTATAGACGGATTTTGGTCATTTTTTGGTCACTTATCTCTCATTATGTACTAGTGATGGGAGAAGAAATAAAGTCTCATTGTTGAATGAAGAACAAGGGCATATAATGGACCTTGAAAGGACTCCATGTGGAGTTGGAATGGAATCAATTCTAGCAGTAATAAGTGCTAAGAAGTTCTAGAAAGGTCAAGTTGGACTTGGCCAAAATTGATCAAATCATTTAGAGCGAAAAGGAAATGTGAATAGAGTGCAATGAAAGCTATTATAATGACTAAGGAAAGCTACATAGGCCTGATATGATATTTATAGCATAAATTAGAGAATCATCTCCATAAGGAAATGCTGATAAAGAGGGAAATTTCTCACCTTAAACAATTTATGTTTATAGCATCAGAATTGCATGCTTAAAAAGTAGCAAGTATAAATGTTATACATGTGTATATGTATTGAATTGATTCTTAGTGAGAAAATCATATCTAATGACCCCTTGAATGCTTGGTAGAGATTCCATGAAATTGGATCAACTATAATGTGGAAGAAGAATTTCATGCGATGATGAGGGATTGGAAAGGGAGAATTCCTTAACTCCTCTCTTGCTATTGTATTTATATTTCATGAGTTTTATATATAGAAAAGTATGGCATAGGAATGTTGGAAATGCAATATATTAGATAGATGAAATGAATTTGCACTAGTGGGCATATTAATAGATATTGCATAGTGTATTTAAAGATATTTGTGCATGTATATGATATAGCATATTGGAAAAATTAGTGAGGCTTTACATGTGCAATCAACCACTAATGATAATTTTTGTGGCTGATAATAATTATTGTTGTTGGTAAAAGATTGTAGGACCAAGGACAATAGAAGGATGGCTGGAAATGTTGATGATATTGTTGCATGTGACTAGAAGCTTTGTGAATAAAGGTTGGGAGATGAATCTATGAATCAAGAGGTTGGTTGAAGGTTGGATTAATCCTTTGTAAATTACCAATTGATGAAGTAACAATGTAAATGTTGATGGAAACCATGCATGTAATGGTTTGTTAATTATGTTGATTGCATGTGTTGAAAGGAGAATGGGTAAAAATCCCTTCAACCATATTTTAATCATCATAAAATGGTATGCAAGTAACATTTAATGTATTGATGTAGATGACATTCCACTAGGTATGGTGAGGTATGGGATAGTAGAGGAGAGGAGAGTTATATTGTCTAACTATTTAGAATTTCGAATGGATTCATATGAAATAATGTCATTCCTTGTGTGTATGTTGGTTATGAGTTTAATAACCAAATCAAGTGAGAAATTATGGTCTTATTGTGGTAGTACATATGAGATAGTCATGGGGAAGGCCATAATGTGGTTGTATATGGTAATGCTATAGTGCTACACAAGTATCCCATGAAATCCCTATTGGTGTAAATCTGGGATGAAACCTCTTTTCCAACAAGGAGGGAGTGAGTGAACTCCTAATGTTGTGTTTAGGTGAATATGGAAGGCACTTAGATAGTTAACCAGGTGATTAAGGAGATGCTTGGGTATTGGTTGAAGCATTTGTTGTGATGTCCAACTTACCATGGTAAGACACATGTGTAGGCACATAAATGTTTTATAGAAATGTCGAAGTGCATTGGGTGCACAAGCATAAGTGAATGTGCATTAAATTATTATGTAGCACTTATGGTTATAGATGCATATGTGTGGGTACATGTATTAATATGCATTGTGTGAATGCATGTTTGTGATATATACATTTCATTGAAATTATCTTAGAAGAAATGATGTATTATTGGTAATTATGAGATCATTTCACAAGCTTCCATGGATGCAATTGAAGGAATTGCATGAAGAAGGTATACATGTTTGATGAGCCACCGAAACGCTCTATTGTGAGGATATAGTTGCATGAAAGGATATGATTGTGTAATCATGAATATTGGAAATTTTTATTTGATTGCATAGATAATGTGGATATATCCTACAATTTTATTGCAATAATGATGCATATAAAGTCAGTATATTTAATTTCCTTTAGATATTAACAACTGATTGTGTTTGAATTATTGTGTGTTATAATTCTTAGATCACTTGAATGACCATTGTAAATGATGCAATGAAAAAGTTATATGTATGGGTACTCACAACTTGTTTGAATAATTGAAAAAATAAGATTGCAAGTAGAATTCTCTTAGATATGGCAATGTGGGTAAGTCCATAATAAAGACTAGAAGCTACCGTGTCAGAGTATAAACATTATGAGAATGATCTTATGGTTGTGAAATCCAATTTCTGTAGGGAATAGATTTGTAAATTTCAGATTTGAAATTTTACTAATAATTTCTAATGATCATTTGGTTGATCTAGAGTTGTGTCAAGAGGACATGTTGTAAGTGGATTTCCATGTTATGGGAACAACTGTAAAACCATAAGGGACAACCTACTTCCACTTACAAGAGACAAAAAATATGAGGACGACCTCATGATTAAATAAATCTAATTTCTGTGGGAGACAAATTTGTAAATTCAAATTAAAATTTGATTATTAATGTTATTTATTGTTTGGTTGTTTGTGAATTGCGTCAGGAGGACATATTCCAAGAAAACCATGTGTTATGGATTGCAAGAGCCAAACATCATGAGAAGAACCCCGTTTTTGGGAAATCTAGTTTATGAATTATACAAATTTGACAATTTATGATTGAAATTTATGAGGAGGACCTCATGGTTGTGAAATCTGGTTTCTGTATGACATAGATTTGAAATTCCTAATCAAAATTATTACGATGACATCTCATGTGAACTGCATGCTTGTATGTAATGCATGTGAGACTGTAAAAATATGCCATTGGGGCATATGTTGACCGTTGAATATGAAAACACAAAGGAAATGCCAAAAGTGGCTTGGGCTTAAGAAACCCTTTAAAATTATTTGCATGTGTTTATCTCTATGTATTGTTGTTAAACCTAGTAAGAGCATGGGTACTCAAGAGGCTTGCATGGGTATTGGTAACCTTTTTATGCTCACACTGAAGAGCACTTGAGGGATGGGTATGTCCAAGGGACTGTGTAGCAAAGAAGGGGTACCATCCTTATGTTGTGTGAGTGGGTATTGTAGTGCCATGCTAGCTTGTAATTAATTGAGTTACTTATGGAGTTCCTGGAAGGAACCACTAGTTTGCATAGGAGAAGGGCCATGTAGTCATATTCCTTTTTATTTACTGATAAACACATTAGAGATGTTGGCATGGAAATGGTTTTTGTATGCTTGATAAACCCAGTCAGAGAGATGGCTTAGCATACTAGTTAATAGAATGATTGGTTAACCCAGTTGATGTACTAGCTTGGAATTGCTTATTTGAATGTTGTGGCACAACGAACGTGATGGTTTAACTTTTATTTTATATGTATGCACAAGTGATATGAACCTTTCAAAAACTTGGTGACCTTATGATTCACACCCTGGAGAGCACTAGAAGGGGTGGATACACTTGAGGGACTATATACCATAGAAGAGGTACCATCATTATCTGGGGTGGGGCAAGTCTTGTGGGTGCCATAGTTGCCTGAAGTCAAAGTGGGATACCTATGGAGCTAAAGGAATATGCTTATGCATATAAGTATTTGGGTTGATTTTACATCTTCTTGCGGATTTAATGTGAATATACATGTATATATGCTTCGACTATGTTTATGAAAATTTTGTTAAGGGATGAATCTTATGAGAACAAATTTGCCATGTGAATTGACTCATTGTTTGAGCATAGGTATTGTTGTATGCAAGGACCTTGAAGGCATCTTAAGGAGGTAGTAAGACATGTGGATGTCGTGAAAATATTAGTATGAGCAGCTAAAGATTGGGAAGATATCTGATCGATGTTGAAGCAAAGATAGAAATGCAACATGTGAGCATCTATAAGCTAAAAGAGAGTTTTTTTAGGAAAAGAAATGATGATAACACCGAGGACAATGTTATTCCAAGAGGGGGGGTATTGTAATGTCCCCAATTCTAATTTGGAATATATTTAACCAAAATTATGTAAATGGTGTAATTATGTTGGTATGGATTCCTAGTGTGGAGCTCAAGGCTAAGGCCCTCACTAGTTAATGGCTAGCCATATATGATGTAAATATTGTTATTTGAACTGTATGGTTGGATTTTCATGTTAACTCACAATATATAAATATTATGTGCATAAATAATAAAGTCATCTAAGAATGGTTGTGTAAAGAGCAGTAGAGGGGCTATGATTCCATCGGAAGGGAAGAGAAACAAGGGGGTTTATGGGAGACCAAATCCTTTGCTGGAAAGTGTCAACCTTAGAACTCACCCATTTTTTTCCATATGATTTGAATAAGCCAATTACCTCCTTTTGAATATTGAACCTAATCATTGAATGCATGTGTGGGGTTGGTGGGAAAAGTCACCTCATGCAATTATTAAAGCATGGGACTCATTGCACTTCTGTGATAGTTTTTTTAGTTGACAGGAGTCGGTCTGCTATCGTTAGGGGTCCTTTCTTCTATTGTCGGAAGCTATGTTAGTTTTCTTGTCACCATTATGTCATATCCCTCGTTCTCTCATTCTTTCATGCAAATATACACTATGCAGAGCTCTCCATTGTTGATCATGACCATTACCAGAATGTATAACCCATAAATTCAAATTTAGAGACATAGTTTCAGATTTGGAAGGGAAAATCGATTGTTGTATGTGAGAGCAGAGGTTGGGAAATCTAGGAACCCTTTCTCATTGAGGTTTACTGCTCGAAGATGCTTGAGAAGCCTTAGAATGAGGCTATCAGTGGTTCTTTAACGACAAACATCAGATTGGCCTCATTCTAATGCACACACTGGAAGCACCTGACAAGATGGATCACCCAAGAGAACCGTGGATTGGTGAAGGGGGTTCCTGAGCCCAGAAGGGTGTTATGTGAGGCAAGTATTCTGGGAGCAAAGGTTGTGGTGGTTGAGTGAGATCTATGTAGATATATGTATGAGCATTTGGCTAAGCATAGGGTGGAGAATGATTTTTTGTCTTAGAGGGAGAATCTTGTAGATTTTTCCTTTGCCCTAGTGGCCTCATAGCCCAACTTGGGAGTGGCCTCTCATTAGAAAGAGTATATGAAAAATAGAGTTCCTATGGATGGGTGGAAAATCACTCTTACACATCCAATTGCTTGGATATGCATTGGATAAAGAGAAGTATCCTCTTAGTTTTTATTATGCAATGTTTTTAATTGATGTCTGTAATGATTATGTTGGTAATTGCATGCTAGACGTGTGTGGAAAGAGTTTATTTCTGTGGTGTCAGTAGTACATATGGCTCAAAAGTTCCATGAAATATTGCCACAAATAAGTTAAAATCAAAATTTTTGTGGATAAAGAGATAAAAATTATGAAAAATTTGTTTTGACCCTCGATAATCATCGCTATAGCGACGGAAATAACATTTCATCGCAATAGCGACAAATGTTCATGGAAATAGTGACGAAATCATCATCATCTTCATCCTCCTCCTCATCATCATTAGCATCATCATCATCTCCATCATCATCATCATCTCCATCATCATCATCTCCATCATCATCATCATCTCCATCATCATCACCATCATCATCATCTCCATCATCATCACCATCATCGTCATCCTCATTACTGTCATCATCACCATCAACCTCATCATCATCATTGACCTATGATCATCATCGTCATTGTCGTCATCATCATCATCATTGTTATCATCATCATCATCTTCTTCTTCTTCTTCATCGTCATCTTCACCATCATCATCATCCCCATCGTTGTCGTCGTCTTCATCATCGCCATCGTCATCCTCATCCTCATTGTCATTATCATCATTGTCATCATCTTCATCATCCTCATCCTCATTGTCATCATCATCATCATCATCATCATCATCATCATCATCATCATCATTGTTAGCATCATCATCTTCATCATCGTCATCATCATTGTATAACATTGAAATTCTTCATTTGAGGCTCACATCACTAGTTGTAAGTACTAAAACCTCAAAAAGGTAATTTTCTTCAAATAAGTCAGTTTTCCATAGTTAAACCCCCCAAAGTCCTCACATATTGTAATATAGGGTCCACATAAATATAGGCATCTCAGTTTGAGCATGAGGCCACCAATTACATAATGTCATTACCCACAACATCCATGCATCATTCAGTTTGTTCCCAACATTTGACTAATGTTAATTAATGCATGTTTTGTATCTAGATCACTCAAAGGTCACTCAATATGCTACATCTCTTTATTAGTATCCACATAAATAAAAATCATGATGAATAACGCAATCATATAGAAATATATACCCTACAGTGTATAAGATGTTTATTTAATCCTCGCATGCTAAAACACACATATCACCAATCATAAACTCTCACATCAAATAACAAGTTTATAATTGGTCTTGACACATTAGGAAACATCAAAGTAGCTGAAATTTCCAAATTCAAGTGCTACACTTATCCCCCCTAAAACAAGAGATGTATGTTGAGCTAATCAATAGTAAACATGTGAGGGTAAAGTCGATAAACATCACTACTCAACACGTTACTTAAAACATTACATGATAAAGCATAGGCATCCTAAAGCAATATCAAGTCTGTAACATCTCATAAAATATAGTATAAGATTCTAAGAAAAAGGAATGTGTTTAAGGTCTTGTCAAGCTCAAATTTGTTTCCATGTAGGATGTGTAATTAACTAATAAAATGGGTGTAACAATTCCCCCCCCCCCTTGGAGAAGCGACGTTACTAAATCTAATCAACATGAAACAAACAAGGGTAAAGTTTCCTCATCTAAGATTCCAACAACTTCTAAAAGGCCATGTAATCATCCCACTTGAATGTTCCAAGCGTTATTTCCCTCACAAATAAGCATTATCAAACTTCAAGTCACATCACATTGGAACAATTTCTCCTAGATAATCCAATATCATTTATTGACATCTCCAACCCATGGAATATTCATCTATATATTGAATAAGGCAATCATCCTAGCATTGCAATGATCACATTACATTTAACTCTTGGAACTTGATACTCAAGTATCAATGAGTATTATTTAATCCACCTTGATACTCGAGTATCAATGAGTATTATTTAATCCACCTCGATACTCAAGTATCAACGAGTATTACTTATCGCCGTCATAAGTGTTTTCATTGAACTCCTATTGGATCAAACTAATAAAGTTTGACCAACAATTTTGTTTATATGTTCAATATTCCTTATTCTATTTTGAAAATATCTCATCTTACACCAACTCTACAAATTCCATCCAAAACTATGCCACACCTCCAATTAAAGATAAAAACATGTGGAAACATGGAAAAAAGGTTCTCACATAGAAATATATTCATATTTGTAAGAATCCAATTCCCAATCCCCTGCAAATAAAAAAATTCCAAGATCTAAGATCCTCCACCTATTGGATATGAGTTACTTGAATATGATCTTAGATAGTTAGGATTAGTTCTCTCCAGGCCTAATGTTATAGTAATACCTCCTCTAGGTCACATCACTAGCCCCTTGGCTAAAATCCTAGAAGGTAATTACATCAAAACAACACTTTTCTATGGTTAAAACCAAATAATTTTCCACATTGATTACATGTAAGGACTATTAGGTTTGAGCATGAGTTCCATTATTTAGATGTGTGTTCTCCACAACAATTAAATCGATATCATTTGAGATATATTAGCATTATCCACATAAGGTCATTTGTGTGATATGGGGTCAACACTCTCCCCACAAATCTATTGTGTGATATGGGATCAGCATTTTCCTCATAGGGCTAGTGTGTTCCAAAATTCAATAACCAAATCAAGGTTCCACACTCTCTGCACAAGGCTATTGTGATTTCCCGTTCATTAGTGCCTATAAAACCTAATTCTAAAATTAAAATATTAAAATATAATATATAATGTAATAATAACAAAATATTAAAATATATATATATATATAACAAAATATTAAAACATACATAAAACAAAATATTAAAATATATTACATTATAAAAAATATATAATAATAATAAAAAAATATAAAGTTTATATTATTTTTAAAAATACAAAGTAAAAACAACATCAAACTAAAATTCCCAAATAAAACCCCATGCCCCCATCAATCTCATTCGCAACCCCTGTCTCATTCACAACCCTGCCCAAGATGGAAGATGTCGCCATCCAGCTTGAGTCTGTCCAAGAAGATTGACGCCGCGATAAATTAGGCCCACGAAGGAGAAGACCGACGCCATAGAAATAAAGTCCCATCAGAGAGTATACCGAACAAGCAGGACTATCATCCAGCCTAAATTTGTCCAAGGAGATTGTCTCCACGACAAAGGAGGCCCACAAAGGAGAAGACTGATCCCATAGAAAGAAAAAAATTCTTGCAAAGGAGGAGACCGAACAAGTAGGATTGTCATCATTGGTGACTGACAATGACATTAGTAAGTTCCAACCCTTCATCATCTTGGTAGAAAATGAAACAATTGTATCTCTACATTTGGGGTTTGAATTTGGTGACAGGGTTTTAATTTTTGCATTTGGGTTCAAATTTGGTGAAAGGGTTTTCATTTTTCAATTTTGTGCATGGGTCACAGATTCAAAATAGACTAAGGAAGTGGAGTAGTTAATGAATCACATAAACTAGAATGCTAATTGTGATGATTCTCATTGCTCCATAAATATAGGGAACTATGCCCAACCCCATCTCTTTCCATCCAATACTTATATCTAAAGTATTATGTTTTGGGAAAACCTCATTGACTCAACCTTTCAATGTCCGATGGAAGTGGCCTAAACAATCATAAAGCAAGTGTAACACCCATGGCTGACCATGACGAAAATGAAAATGTAACCCCAAAAATTGTTAAAAATTTATAGTTTTTGGTAATGGACAAATTTTTAATGGAACTTCTAGGATGCGATTAGAGCCATATAATGGATTATTATGGGGCTCAATTTTGATCCTTGAATCCCATTGTTCAACAAAGAGACTTTCATTATTTGAGTGTAATTTCTTTGATTTATATGCTCTCTTTATTTCTCCAGATGAAGTATCCATGTTCACTAGAACCCTTGAAGAATATATGTCCACAAAGTGTACATCCTCATATTTCTCCACTAGAAAGATATTTTCCTCATTTAAATTTCCTAAACACGTGCCTTCGTCCATCTCTCAATTCATAGATTGATGTAAAATCCTTCTCTTTTTCATATACTTTATTAGACATTAGATGTTCAATATTTATCCAACTCTTTGTCTTTGGATTAACCCTTTCTTTCTTGGATGATGAGGATGAGTATGTGGGTAGGTAACCTATAGGTACTTGGTTGTTGATAATTCCAACATAAAAAAATATGTATATTCATAATCCAAAATATATGCCCACCTGTAAGTTTCCCACTTTAATATCATTTTATCTGGTAACCATCTACTAAGATCCACCTCAACATAGATATGAACATATGTGTCTAAACCCACCTTGTGAGTTTGTTGGATTAATATTATAGTTTCTAACACCCTCCATTAATATAGTTCTAGGTTAGCCACCTATATTTAGGGTGGCCTCCATTTTGTATAATGACCCATTTGTCCAACTTCGTGGATTCATTGGCAAGATGATTTACAATGGAACTATTACGCCTTTGAACATGAAGGAGATGAGTTTCTTTGATATGGTTGAGACACCATAAGATCATTTGATAAGTTCTGAATAAGATGGGCCCCTCTTCGATAAATTGCTTTCTTAAATGTTTAATGATGACAAGAGTCACTTATAATGAATAGTTTGGGAACTGAAGATTGTAGATAATTTCTAGTCCTATGTATAAAGCATACAATTCTGCTTGATTGTTAGTTTCCCTACCTAGGTCCCAATGAGAATAAGTAAGCTTTAAATTCTTTATAACAATGGGGAGGAAGAGGAGAATACTTGAGTCTTGTAACTAGTTTAATCACAAACCTAATATTTTATTTTTCTCAGTGTACATTAAAAACTTGTATTGTTTCCTATATTCAATTGTGTAGGCATATCTAGCTCTATTGAGGAAAAATAAAATTGGGAAAAATTGTTCCACATGAATCCATGAAGAGGTATGAGTGTATATTTTTTCCATGTTAATTATCCCCTGGTATGTCTTTCCAACTTTCCCTAGCCCTCTTGTTCTCCCTAGTTTCACCCTCAAATTTTCCTTTGAGGCAGCCCTTGGGCTGTCCAGTAACTCAGGATGTTGTTGCTATAGCAGCATCCTTTACCCTTCCCTAGAGATGTTGTAGAATCCTACTTCTGGCCCCTTCCTTCCCTTCAACACTACATCCTTGAGACTCTTCCCTAAGGTTTTTAATGCCATCATGAATGTTAATACATGATTGATACTTTGATAGTACTGGTGTTCATACTTCATTCCAAATGGTTAATGATGCTTGCAACTAAAGTCTGGAACTAATGATTGCATGATAATTCTAAGGGAATTATATTATATTTGGTTCATGACATTGGATTGTTAGATTAATGATCCTCCATGTTTCTATGGCATTGTGTTAGGTGTTATGAGACTTGGTCATTTTCTTATCATTGAACAACTGAAAGAATGCATTGTTAATTGCACTTATATATTTCACCTATGCACATAATACACTCTCAAATTTGATTGGTATTACCGTTGTTGCATGCAATGAAGTTGTGTGATAATGCTGAACTAAACCGTACATCTCATAATATTCTCATCTCATTAATTCCCCAAAATAGTAGTTACCTAAAATATCACACATGTTTCGACTACATGCCTTTTGGTTCAGTAAGTATTGTATAGAAAAATCGATGCTTGTTTTTACTTCGAAATTAAATTCTTAGTCTTAGTTGAAAAGATATTTGTAAGAAAAGTTGTTACTTAGTATTGTTATTATATTATATTGTTATCATGGATCTTGGTCAATATACCAAGATGATGAAGTGTGATGACCTCCTCTCATGTATGGTTAAGTCAGGTTGTTTCTCAAGGGACTAGACACCCCTTGATGATATCCCCAACACTTAACCTTCAGGAGCAGTAGGAGGACCGAAGGATCACTTCATCCAGTTAGGACCTTCCTATATGGTGATGATGAAAACAATTATTGTATGGAACATATGGATTATATGCCTTGAGAGAGATCACCTTGTTGATTACCTTTGTCCTTGTATTCCTCATTATTCAATTATCCTTTAAGATATTTCCAGCTCTGATCTCTTTATGTTTGGCATCTATGCTAGGGCTTCTTGGGTGCTAGGGTTTCATTACATTGTAATTCATGAGATCTTTATGAAGGATGGGTTTTTTTTAAATCATGAAGTGAACCCTAATGTTGATATGTGTTCCCTAAAGTTGAGTTGTGAGGCTTAAATGTGGGATAAACTGTTGATTAAACTTGGAATGTGGAATAAACTTGTACTGTTGGGCTATCCCAAATTGTGGGATAAATCGTGGCTAGGTTGTGACTCAACCGTGGGATGGAACCATGAACTGCTTTGTGGGTCGTGGACTTTGCTTCTAAATTTTCTATGCCCGAGTTGGAACCATGAACAGCTCTGTGGGCTGTGAATGTAAAGTAGACTGTGTAACATTGTTATTTTCCTGTACATTTTTATTATTTAGTTTCATCAATTATAATATTTTCATTGTACATGGCATTGTTCCACATGAATCCATGCAGAGGGCTGAGTGTATCTATTTTCCATGTTAATGAGTTGCTCCAGTTTTAATTGCTAGAGAAAACTCTGTTTCCAACAAAAATTATGAACAACTTTCACAGTTAAAAGCAACCTAAGATAACCCTAAGCTAACAAATAAAAGCAATGTAACTAACCCTAAGAACTAGATTCTAAAGGAAAGAAAAAAGTTTGAAGCCTAGGGAACTAACCCTAGCTCTACCCTAATTATCCCTCGATCTTCCTTTCCAGCTTGCATTATCCCTCTTGTTCTCCCTAATTTCACCCTCAAATTTTCCTTTGAGGTAGCCCTTGGGTTGTCCAGTAACTCGGGTTTGCTATTGCTATAGCAGCAGCCTTTACCCTTCCCCTGAACTATTGTAGCAGACTGTTTCTAACCCCTTGGTCACCCTACATTGGCTGCTAGCAGCCTCACCCTTCCTTCCCTTCAACACCACATCCTTGGGACCCTTCCCTAAGGTTGTTACAGCCTAAGGATGATCCTCCATGTTTTTATGACATTGTGTTAGGTGTTATGAGACTTGGTCATTTCTTATCATTGAACAACTGACAGAATGCATTGTTAATTGCACTTATATATTTCACATATGCACATAGTACACTCTCTAATTTTACTCCAATAAGGCACTAGTCATTAACATCCTCGAAAGAGAATATATTTTGGTGTCTAAGTGTTATTTCATAGGTGTCTAAGTGCAAACCTCTTCCTGGACTATTTTTAATAGCCTTTTGAGATCTATCCTTACCTTAAATACTCTCTCTCTCTCAAGGTATGTTCTTGTTCCTTGGTGACTTGTTTCTTGAAAGACAAGGTCTGATCCTAAATGTGTCTGAGTATCAGGAAGGTCTAAAACAGTATCTTTTGATACTAAGTTCTAATTATTTTACTGGTCTTGAGTTTGCTTTTGTACTATTATTATTGTGCATCTAAAGGACCAAATTTAGCACAAGGATCATGGAAGAGTGCTAAAGTTGAAAGAGATGAAAATTATGTTTAAATTATCTTACTACTTCGCATCTAGCATGATGTTGTAAACTTTACTCATGAGTTGTTATTGTTGTACTATTATGTATTTGGATCACATCATCTAGTTTGGATCCTCTCTTTCATTCCTTTGTAGAAAAATGTTGAACTCCACACATTCGCAAAGATTGAGGAAGCTATGCATAAGTATAGTGACTAGGGTGTGATTGTTTGTGTTATGTTTGCTAGTGTTTAAGGTTTCAGGGTGCACACATTGTCACATACCCCAATTTTGTAAAATAATGTAATTGTTTTAATTTGATTTCCTAAGACATTATGTTAAATTTAATGCTAAGTAGGAACTGATGACTCAGTAGAGTCAAAATAAGTGGAACGTAATTCTGAATATTTTATTATTAATAAATAAAAAGTGGAGACAACAGCTTGGGAGAGCTGTTAATAAGAGTGTTACTGGTCAAACTGGTGGAAGGAACTAGGTGGAGAGCAAAACACAAGTGGCAGCATCCTCAAACACTTCCTAGGTTGCAGGTGGCAACTTCCCTACATTTGGGGTCATGATCCCCCAAGAAAGTGGGATCAGAGCAGGTGGCTCAATAAATGACAACTAACCCAAAAAGACCTAGGCAATCTTTTAAAAGTACCCAATGAATAGAGCTGAGGTTGCTCAGATATTTTCCAGGAGAAGAATCATTCAGGGGAATGCTCTTCAAGGAATTCATTGGGGAAAAAGGGAAAACTATAAAGAAGGTGTTTTGAGGGATAATCTGCAGTAACTTGGTCTGATACAGCTTGCAAGCTGAGAGAACTTACTGATAAGTTTAGGATTGTATTGAGTCTGAAGACTGGTACTTGATTATTGCTACACCTAGTTCCAGCCAGGGAGACCAGAGCAAGGTCGGGGGTCCTAAGGAGTCGCTGTTTGAGCGCTCTCCAGGAGTTGGTAGGGAGGAACGGCCTCCCATTGCTATTGTCATCCAAGCTCAAGAACAGGTTCTGCTATCTAATAATCTCTGTTTTAATATCTGTGTATGTTTGAATGTTATGTTTGCAGTTTACGATGTAAAGACTTAGAGGGTTTAGTAATGAAGTTATTCCTAGTATGATTAGTAATAAAATCATTTGATGAGAAAATAAAAACCATACCTGTGTTTTTCCTCATCTGGAGAGATCCAGACCGTACTCCAGCACAGGGGTGAAATTATAAATAAAGATAGTATGATGAAAATGCAGAATAGAATGTTAATGGAATTATAGAATATTTTCTTTTATTTTGTTATTAGAAGAAATATCTTTTGTACCAGGAGTAGTGTTAAACCTGGACAGAGATTGTCAGTTTACTAGAAACATAGAAAGAAGTTATATTATTTACTGATAGTAGTATGTGTGGGTAGATAAACAGTTATGGATACATTATTTACCTTCAGAAATATTTTGCTTATTTGAATTCAAGAAAAGAGTATAATAGTTAAACTAGAGTAGGGTTAAGCTAATAGAGATGCTTTACAACTCTACAGTTTACTTCTTTCAAGTTTAGGTTAATTAACTATTGCATGTATAATAAATCAAATTGAAAGAAAGAATAGCTAGAATCTTGATTTACCTCTACAGATAATTTAGTTGGTATCAGGAATGTAAGCTATCCATTCATTCTGTTCTATCTAGTTAAGCTTAAACAAAAATCTACAATTTCTAATCTATTCTTTTTTAAGACATCAACAAATGCAGATTATAGTAGTTCTAATTCTTTTATTTTATAAATATTAACATTGTAATATAGACAAGATAATCTAGAATACAGAGAGTACTTTCTATAAATTATTTAGTGCAGTAAGTAAAGAAAACAATAATAAAATACTATCTTATATTATGATTATAAATAGACAAAGAACAAGGGTAATAGATATATTCTTATAAGAACAATATTAGTATGAAGATAAAGCAATGTTTTATTCCATTATAGTACACAGTAAACAAATATAATCTCTGTACTCAAAAGTTGTATTTAGCAGATACATAAATACTTCAGTAAAAACATGGAGTCTTTATATCTCCTAAGGTTAAAAATAAATTATATGACAACCTATTACAATTCTTTTGTAATAAAATAAGTTATTATAAAAACCCTGTACAGTAACCCTAGTATTTTGAAAATTAAATAATATCACTGGGTAAAAATCCAGTACATTAACGTACAGAGAATAACCATCAGGGTAATATCATGCTCAACCTACTGAGCTTAACCAATCACTTCACATTATAAATAACAATTAAACAATTTACAGTAGCACATTATAATTTAAAGATAAATAAAGAAGCCGTAAATATTATTAAATACTATCAAGTGAGGGTAAAACCCTACTAATCCCAAAATACAACAAAGTTAACAACTGGAGTTTAAATTCAGTATTTGTACTCACGGCCGTAGACAAAATCCTCACGGTGAGGCTTTTACAGCCCTTCCACCATTTGTATATATACACAGTAATCCAAAATAAAACCAAATACTACGGTCTCGGCCTAAGCCGGAGGCCCCGTTTTAAATAACAAGAGTAAACCAAAAATGTAGGGGGTGTAGGTCACAATGATCAACCCACAAATGTCCCCAAAGGGACCAACAAGGAGGATATACCATCGATAACCAGGGCTTACCGTTAGTCTGCAAGTCGCCACGGTCTCGAACAACCACGCAGAGAGGAGAGCCGATACCTGTAGTCAACAAAGAAGCGAGAATGTTAAAAACTTGTTTGCAAAATAAATAACTGAGTATTGAAATTAATGATAATGATTTTATAAAAAAAAAAATGTCTTACCTTGATTTGCACCGAAGCACGATAACCACGGGCAGTAAAGCGACCACTAGCGCGAGGAGAGACTTTCTAACTCAGCAAATACCTACAGCGACGAAGGATAGGAATAACAAAGTTCAGCCAGAAATAAGCTTGGGTCACAACCATTCTCAACACAGAACCCTAACTACTGCAAACCCTAAACACCGGATACTATGGTTAAGGAAGACATCGACTGTCATCACCGAGTCAAAGAAAGGAAGGACAATACAGTAATGGACACCAAACTGAGCGAGCTGCAACAGAGAAACCCTAAGGGAAGTAACACAAACCATTACCAAGCAACAATCAGTTCTGTAACAACAATCTCTCCATTAAACTCTCAGGCTAAGCTTACGAGGAGATACAGCAAGCAAGGAGACGGCCGACATCAAAGGCAAGAGACAGTGCAGACAAGAGCAGGGTAGCAGAGCGACCAGAGGGCCTGAAGGCGACGGGGAGAATACCAAGCTAGGGTTCGAGGATTGCCTTTTAACCTTACGATGCTTGGCCACGGATAAGCCACGTCTCCAAGTAAATGATTTTCATGTAGTGGGTATTTTCCCATAGTCTCGATGAGCAATCACGAGAAAACGACATTATCAATCTTTTGGCTGTTTTCAAAGGTTCTACTATGATCCTCAGCCGAAGTCAACCTATCATATGGAGCATGATAACAAAGAAAATTGTTAATATATCAACTATGCTTTAGATCTTACCAATGGCATAAAGATTTAACGACTCATTAATTTACATTATGGTATACCATCGTTTACACAATGCCAAATCGAGATGTAACCTCATGTTCATCATGGGCGTAGTCAACACTACGACCTAGCACACTATATCATGTTATCTCTTTACTTAACAATCATTTGATCAAAAGAATATACCCTTATATTATAATAAGAGAATACTAGAAGTAAGGCATGGCAGATACTATTCTAGTAGACATTTGTTTATGTAATCAAAAGGATATGATCTAACAAGAGTAATAAGTTCATGACCTCGCATTTTATACAAGCTTGGGATGTATGAAATAAAAGTTTATAAGATTTTAAGGGTTAAACCATAAAAATTTTCATGGCATGGTCTTTTTCATGACCTCTCCATCTAGGTATGCAATTATTCTTCCATCAAATAGTTACAACCTTGATAAAACTAAGTTCTGTAACATTGTTGTAGAAGGAAATAATAACACATATGTTTAAGTAAGAATATTACTTACAACAAGTATTCGTCCAACCAACATCTATATTTTTATTATAAAAGTATACTAATGGTTGATATTAGGGAGGTTTGTAGAATCAAACTATGGCAAATATCCTATTATTAAGGTTAACCCCATTGGCTTTGTTGTATTTATTTAAGTAGTAAAGTTTGGTAATAAAATACAAAAGAAAATAATAACATTTATTTGATGAATGCATTGCTTAGAATAAATGTTCTTTAACCAAGAAATTGTAGCAAAACAAGGGTTAAGCCACAAATCTCTTTAACAAAAGGTTTCCAACATAAAAGTTAGATCGTAAAACTATTATGTTATGCATTCTTTCAATGATTATAGTCCACTAGGGACATGCTCCTTTTATATCTATGGAAGGAATTGTATAAAACCAGTTCACGATAAGATATCCATCTTAAGAGAATAACTCTAGTTGTGTTATGGAGTAATTGTTGTGTAAAACCATAAATTGATAGACAAAAGTGCTAAGCATTTCAATGGCTATCAGATTTGACATTAAGTAACTTTTTAATGACTTAATAACTCTGTCATTCTTAAAACTACTTGTAAAGAAACATTTAAGGCATTTTTACACTTGACGACTATGATAGACATCTAATAATTTAGTAAACATTAAGAACTATAAATTTACATTTACTAGAAAGAAGGCAGCTGTAGACTTTACCAACAGAACTGAATCTCTTGTATTAGCATCTTAAAAAGGAAGACAGTTTAAATGATTTTACCTCTATAAACTTTGGAAGTTGTTTACCAATTATTTTCTCTACTGAGTTTTTAGCATGCGACGAACTTATATCAGCATGCTTTAGAATTAACGACAAGCAGCCCCCGAACTTCTTACTTGTAAGTCTGTAAGCACAGGAAAACTTCTGCATTAGCTCGAAAGCTAAGTAAGCCCAGATTTTTTCATGGCAGTTCCACCTTGTGGTCACAAAAAAAAAACAAGTCAGTAAATTGAAGAAAAAAAAATTGTTCAATAAAATACACTTAATGCAATAGATAAATCAGATAATGAATTCAGTAACACAAAACTAATTAAACATTTAGTTGACTGCATTTGTTATTTAGCTGTATTTAAAAAATTTAAATTTTTCGAAAAATTTGGGGTTTTGAAACACATTGTCTTTTCTCTTTAGATTTTTTTATGGACATCCTCAAATCCATTTGTTCTGTGGTAATTCATGCCTCCATGGTCTCCAAGGTTGACGCTTTCGATCTTTGCACTATCCTTTATGACACTTTTAATGAGGGAGTAAACTTGCACACAATCTATGAATCCATCATGTTCTAATAATGGATTAGATAATAATAATCACCCTCGGTATTGTAAGAAGGTTGACCATTATTTGTATCAATTGTAACTATGGCATCAATACAATCTATAATAAGCTTACCCATAGCTATATTTTTCCTTGAAAGTGGGAATTATTATGAGGGAATCTGAGTTTTCTTAAAAAAAATTATGATATCATCCCATCTCTTTGTTTGTTAATGGGTATGCCTTAGAGAAATTTTCATCATTCACAGAGGAAAAATATAAATTGATAATTGTTCCATATGAATCCATGCAAAGGGATGAGTGTATCTTTTTTCCATGTCAATGAGTTCTACAAGTTGTAATTGTTGGAGAAAACTTTGTTGGAAACATCAATTGCAAACAACTTGTGCAATTAAACTCTAAAACTGAAACTGAACATATAGATTTTTCAAACGAGCAATAAAAAGCAAAACCTTGAATTAAGTTATCCTTCATTTGTTGTATGCAACCCTCTTCCTTGACTATTTTTTTATAGCCTTTTGAGATCTTGTTCCTTGGTGACTTGTTTCTTGAAAGACAAGGTTTGACCCTAAATGAGTTCGAGTATCAAGAAGGTCTAAACCAGTATCTTTTGATACTAAGTTCTGCTTACCTTAAACTCTTTGTCTCTTAAGGTATGATCTCATTCCTTAGTGACTTGTTTCTTGAATGACAAGGTTTGATCCTAAATGTGTTCGAGTATCAGGATGGTCTAAGCCAATATCTTTTCATACTAAGTTCTGATTATTTTACTTGTCTTGAATTTGCTTTTGTACTATTGTTAATGTGCATCTCATGGACCAACTTTAGCACAAGGACCATGAAAGAGTGTTAAAGTTGAAAGAGATGAAAATTATGTTTAAGTTATCTTATTGCTTCGCATCTAGAACAACAAATGCACTCTATATGGGGATTTAATAAGACCTGTTAATGCCTTAGAAAAAATGTCCATTGCTAAAGTAAAATAACTTAATATTTTTCTTCAAGTGAAGAAAATTCTTATAAAATATTATCATGTTGAAGAATGTTGCTACAAGGAAGAAGTATTCTAATTTCATAAATACACCAAAATGTCAGTGAAAGTAGTTAAAGGTATCAAACTCCAATGTTAACCACCCCTTTTTAATTGTTCAAGTGACTCTTCCACCTTGATTAAGAGTTGATCATTATTTCAATATAGTCCTATGTTCTAACTCCACTCCGAGGAGGATAAAGAGAGGTTGATTTACTCTTATGAAACATGCTCAACACTAAAGTATTTTCTAAAATTTTAACTCTGGTTTCTATGACTCTTTATGTTGTACTCTAGCTTAAACTACAAAAATACACCCTAATCACTTTTCTTTACATAATAAAAAGGAAGGCCCAGTTAATCTACTTTGAACAACAAAAATGGGATACTAGTATTCTACTTAGAACAACAAAAAGGAGGGCTCTTGAACTACTATTTCTTCACAAAAATGAAATTCAACGCTTGGAAAAGTTTGGAAAACTTCCTCAACTACACTTTCGTGGGTTTGTACATTGATCTCTTGTGCACAAAATTTTACTAAACTACTCAATTTTCATTCTAAACTTACTTAACAACAATAGTAAATTCATCGGTATAATTCCCCCATGGTCTTAGTATTGCAATTGAAGCTTTGATACTAGGCTTCAGTTTACTCAATCACCTATCTTACCACTAAGAGAAAATTGTACCAATGACTTACGTTAATCACTGATAGTAGAACATTTACATACTATTTATTCTAATGGATTGATTTAATTAAATAGGTAAATATGAGATGTAATCAATATAGACTAATACATATCCCACATGGTATTGGATTAATTGATAGGATCAATTTCATGGGTTACTAGTTACCACGTGCTCTTCCTTTGATCTTTTGACGTGTAAGTTCATAGCCACTCATGTTCCACTTGGCCTTTCCATTCTGTTATGTGTTAATTTCACTAAGAGCATGCTAACATCATTTTACTTAGGAAAAATATCACATACCGCACATTCACTAGTAGGGTCTTACATGATTACATATATATTTCTAAATTTTTACAATGTTTACACAACTATGGTACCCTTGACTCGGTACTGAGCCAAAATTCAACATAAACATAGAATATTTAGATGAAGCACCTCTTGGGGTGTTCATAAATCAGCCTTGCTCCAAATAGGGAGGTCGATCCAAAATTCAACATATACATAACATATTTAGATGAAGCACCATATGGGGTATTTACATGTAAACATCGCTTAAAATAAAGAGGTTGAACACACTATTATAAGATAAGATTCCTAGAGTACTATTGTGAACCTTTGATTGCATAAATAAACATGATACTCAATTAGTGGAAGGATAAAGATGGTGGTAGTAATAGAGATAATAGTTTCATTGTTCACATGTTTTTTATATATCCTTTATAAAGTTATTGTTAGACAAGGCAATGCTCAATATTGAATTGATTTTGTATTACTTGTAGTGGTAATCTGCTTATGTTCATGGAGAACTCATGATGCACAAGGAACTAAGAAAACCTCCCTCTAGGTCACTCCAACCCCTTCAATTTTGGAACAACTTCCTTTTCCCAAGGAGTGTGCATCAACCTCTCTACCAGGTGAGTGGGCTCTAAAGGGATACATCGTGTGACAAAAATAAATTTGGATATACATCCAATGGAAGTGTATATATCGGATAACAACTAAGATATTCCTCATTGAAACCACATTGAAACAATACTTTTCTTGTGCTTTTGTATTGACTGACAAGTGGGATATTTTTAAGTCTTTTGATTTACTAGTAGCTACCAGTTTGTCAAGGCATCTAATCCTAGATATTTCTCAAGTATAAGCTAAAAATAGAAATATGTTGGTTTACATGGTGGTTTAAACACTACCTATTCAAATTAAATTAACTCAAAATCAAAACTACATCACTGCTTATACTTGCTTAAGTATTGTAACTATTCTGACCCATAATGAAGTAAAACTTATATGATTAATAGATGTATTGAATACTTCATCATTTCTAATGAACCTTCTCTATGTGAATGTGTGTAGAGTTCATAACTTTTTCTGGTGAAAGAGATATGATAATATGTTGATTCATAAGAATAGCCAACGACCAGTGATAGTATAAAAAACATATTAAAAATAGGCATGTCTTAAAGGGAAGTGATAACATGTTGATTGTTAGATCCATTTGATATCCTATCATAGACATGAATACTAATCATAGGATTTCAATTGTACAGTCCACTTACAAATAATGACAATAGTTTTTAGTGAAAAAATGGGAAATATTACAAATTTGGATTTAGAAACAAGAATGCATCCCTTTTATATTTGCATTCTAAAATATCAACCTTTTAATAATATATTGAACACATTCTCGTTAATTTAGTCTTTTGTATGACAATCTAGCAAACTCTGGTAGTCAAGCAAAATACTAAAAATAAAAAATCATGGAATATTATAATTAGGTGATCAATAATTATACACCAAAATTTTAGCATGGCTTTTGAAAGTGTGTTAGGTTCCTATTTATAATGTCAATTGATCCCTCTTTTTTAGGTGATATAAGTCGACGTTTTTGGAGTTTGAGGTGAGAATATTGATGATACTACAACAATTAACAATACTAATGGAGAGGTTGACATGGATCTTCTGAAGGAACAAACCTTGGACAAAGGTGGTAATTCAATATATTATGTATCTTCTTTTATTTTATGAATTAAATGGCTTTTCTAGATATTTTTATTTGCTTTTAGTTGTCTATCTATGGTATGTATTTCCATTTCCTAACTCATGATCAACTCATTATAGGAAGATATGATACCATCAAGGTAACCTACTTTGGCTATCAGCTTTGAAATCCAACCAAATACAATCGATTTATAAGAACATCATGTAGTTTAATATATATCACCAGTCGTGACATGTTTTGTTTAAAATGTCTTGCAAGAGAACTATACTTGAGTAACTAACACAATTTTTGCATGCTTGTGAAATGAATTGAGATTCGAACTTATGTGTTTCGTAATATGAAATGCTCTCCCACATTAAATTTTGCAACTCAAATACTACTTTTCTAGTTTAAGGTGGAAATGGTGTTTTTGCACAAATATCTAATGATTAGATGTGGAATCCTTGCATGTGACTCGGTAAGGGAATACCTGAAAGCAATGGTTTTATTGAATCCCTTGTGTTTTTTCTTGTGGTTATTTTGGAACCTTTATTTGCATACCTGGAGTGTTAAGAATCTTTCTAATTTTTTTCACAATTTTATATACATTTTAAGTTCCTTCTTGTGATTTAGACATGGGATCAAGAAATGTGATGTTTTTTCTATTACATTTTACTGCAATTCTTGACAATCCATGCATTTAGGGTAAACTATTCGGAAGCTAGTTTTTTACTGCTAG
Source organism: Pseudotsuga menziesii (assembly GCA_001517045.1). NCBI lineage: Eukaryota > Viridiplantae > Streptophyta > Pinopsida > Pinales > Pinaceae > Pseudotsuga > Pseudotsuga menziesii. The sequence continues at coordinate 168,845 of LPNX010115681.1, forward strand.
TCTTCTATTGTATTTTTCTCTTTATATACATGGCTAAGGGATGTGAAGATAAACTACTTTTTTCGAAGCTAACCTCTTCCATAACATATTGGAGTGCTACATTTTAAAAATTCCTAATGATTTATCATCATATATCTATAACTCGGCGGTCTTGACTTTATATTCGCTAATGCTAGAAATTTTAACATTGTGGATTTGGGATATCAAAAATTGAGACCAATACAACAAGTGAAGAATATCCTAGAAAATGATTTGCAGGCACTTGAAAATTTTGGAAATGGCATAATTTCAATTTATGTGCATGTTGGAAGAAGTAACGATTACACCAGTATTATCTTGATATGATCATTCTAGCTTTGTTTTAGTTTTTTCCTTTTGGTTGCTTTATGCACTTTATGAGCATCCAATAATCTTGGTTTTGTTTTTCTTATATTTTATAAGCATCCTAACCTTATAGTTACTTTCATATTTCATTCTATGTTTTGCATGTTTATGTTTCTCATTATATCTAGTTTCTCTTTTATTTTCCCTTGTTTTTTATCCTTCAACTTGGAGAGGGAAGTTATATTAAAAGAGAACAAATGATTTATGTTGCACATATATTCTCATTCTGCTAAAACTTAAAGAAAAAATACAGTTTCGTCCTAGATTTTGATTGCTTTCTTTACATCTCCAAATAAGGGTGAAAATTGAAACAAAATACAACTTTAAAAAATATCCTTGATTGAATGAACACATCATTTCCTTTTGTGGTGGTCAATTCTAAATTTCTACTAGGAAACCCCATGAAAGTTGAAACTATATGTTTAAATCAATGTCTACTTAACCTAAGTTTCTCTATTAATTTCGTTGAACAATGGAATTCAAGTGCCAAATGTGTGCATTGTCAATGTTACATGATCATGTATACGTATGTTTTCTAAGAACTTCTTATGCTCATTGAAATATTATCTTCATTGTTTTCTTTTTAAAAATTAATACATTTTGGTACCTATCATTTCTTTTCCTTTTTGAAGAGAGCTAACCCCTCTGGAACATGCTTTATAGGGTAAAATATTTTAAGGTTCTAAACATTTCAGTGTTTTCTATCCAAGATTCACAAGCTACCTTGAGATTATTTTCTTAACATCTAGTGATGTTGCAAAAGTATGTAGTGTTTGATGGAAAATGTCCACCCAGAATCTTTGTTTGCTTTAAGTGGAGGTAAATTGATCCCTAATATGGTAAAAATAGTATTTGGTATGTTTAGTAGGATGGCACTGTAAGAGATCCAAAACATGATGAAAATTTCAAGAACCCTAGCAAGAAAAAATGAAGCGTCTTCATTTACAGTTGATGAAATCATAAATTGACATTCAGTTATGGTTTCTTTACAATCTATTTCAGTAAATAACGACAACTTTGAAGAAAATCATAATAGAGTTGGGGAGTCACCTATGAATTTGAGTTCTGGTGCATCCTTCTTGATCATGCCAAACTTTCCTATAGAAATGCAGAAGCAAGTGAGAAGTCAAATTAACAATCCATCCACAAGACATGTATGTTGGATTTCATTTTGTTTGAATTACTTGAGAATATACAGTTTAGCATTTAATTGTTTTGTAAAATTACAAAAGTAAATATGTATGTGATAGGTTACATAGATTGTGTATTCTGAATCTATTCTTTTTTTTTAATAGAGTGCTTCCTTTAACTATTAAAATATTCAAATTTTGTATATATATTGCATTTTAAACAAACAAAAAGTGAGCCACAAAGGTATCCTCCACAAGTGAAGTGCATTAAGAAGTCAAAATTTCTCTATCTTGTACTACAAAACCAAATAGGATTAGTAGGTGATCCAATACATTTAACATCCATTAAAAACATGATGGCTAGTAGACACTATCAGAAGAGTCCAAACAACTAGAACATAAGTTGAGCTGCTCTACGAATCATGCCCACATTGGGTAGAGGGTTATCATGCTACTTGGGCGGTAGGTGTAGAATATAACACAAGGACATGTGGAAGAAATTAATTAAATTATGGTTATACTATTTCCTTTTAATAGTAGGGTAGATAATAAAAAATATATTTTGAATAAGGAGACAAAGAAAAACTTGATCATACCCTTTTTCAATCGCCTATAAGAGGAAGTGTATTATATGTTGTATTGGTACTTTTCAATATTTACATAATATGGGTAGAACTCTCTTTGAAAGTAAAATTTTAGAATCAAATTAGGGTTCATTCCAATATGCGAGGATCAGATGTCTTCGCTCTCTGAAATGCGGCTAGGGTTTCCCTAGCTATCGCATCTCCTGCTGACTAGATTCTTTTCCCGAAGGTTTCTTGCTTGTCTGTCTATGTTCAGGATGAACTCGTGCTTCCTCGGTGTTGAGCTTCCTGCTGCCGCACCATTTCAACGTGCGTTTGATGGTTGCGGCTCTTCACCCTGTGGCCTCACGGTTTCCTGGTTATGGATACTCACGATCAGCTTGAGGACTTTAAGGCCCTAGCTCAAGCCACCACTCCTCAGGTTGCATCTCACACCTCCTCCAAGTTCGTGAAAAAGATGGATGAGATCCCTTCTCTAGATCTCTCTCCTACGGATCCATTCCAAAAAGTGCTCATTCTCTTAGAGAAATCCCTCATAGGCAATTTTACAGGGTTGTGGCCCATCCCTAAGGCGGTGGAGCTCTGGATTGCATAACACTAGAACCCTATTTTGCAAGGACAAGTCTCTCTCTTCATAGTTGAAAGGGGGTATTTTGTTTTTTTGTTTATGAATAAAGAAGAAAGAGATTTAGTCTTCTGATCGGGTCCCTTCTTCATGGGACCGAGAGGGTTGTTCTTAGCCCCTTGGACCCTAGGTTTTAACCCAGAAGCAGAGATTATAGTCGCTCTAGTCTGGGTAAGGCTACCTAACCTTCCACTTCATATTTGGGGGAAAATCACTCTTGCAGACATCAGTAATAATATAGGATGCTACCTAGATAGTGCAGACCCAAAAGGGGGTTAGTTCATATGTGCCCACATCTACATAGAGGTAAATCTAGAAAAAGGGCTTGCTCACATTAAAACATTGGAGTCACATCCAAGAACTGGATTATGAGAGATTCCATTCAAATGCAACTTTTGTCATGTATACAACCACTTCGCCAAAAGCAGCCCCAAGCTTGCAGAATCATAGAAATCAGCAAATCTCCCTGTGCCTAAAGAAGCAGAGTTCCAGACGATCACTAATATACATTGACCTCCTTGGCAAAAGAGGCCTCAAGCCTCTCAGCATAAGGACTCAACTCAAGATCCTACTCCTCCTCTCGCAGAATCTCCTTCGTTGGAAAACAAAAACAGCTTTGAAGTTCTACAGGAAGTTGAAGCTCAAGAATCTAACGCAGCAGATGATCCAGCACAGGGAGAGTTCCCCCCAGGTCCCTTCGGCCCCTCAGAGACAGTTCTTATTTCCCTCACCGTGAAACAAGATTCTTCAATACCTGCTCCTTCAGGGTCTAAGAGAGACCCCAAAGTGTTAGACCACGAGACTTCAGACCTAGCAGGATTGGCGCCATCCTTAGTCCCTTCCTCTAGGTCAGAGGGAAAATCTGATTCTGAATAATTCTTAGCCCCTTCTCCTCCCCTCACAAGAGGGAGAAAGACCAACAAAGAACGTAGGGAAAAGGAAGCGGCCTCAAACACTTTTACGGGCTCCCAGAAGTGATTGGACCCTTTCATTAAGGGGCATTTCACCTCTCCTTCTAATTAATGTCTTGTTTTTGCATTCTACTCTGCTCATAGTTCGTGAGAGTTTACTCTTACAAGCAATTGTTTCTTTCTCGAAAAATCCCTAGAAGCAAGTGGGATTTACCTTTTAAAGTATTCATTCGAAGGCTGACATAACTGTTAGAGATCATCAGCCTTCTTTAATTGAACTCCCCCCTTTGTAAGATTGGTTGTGCTACAACCTTTTTAATCAAATACAATATCTTCTCAGTTTCTATATTAATATATATATATACACACATTATATGGGTATTACTATTTCCAAGAGTATTCCATATCAATTGGTCTCAAATCTTGTATTCTTGGCTTGTGAAGCCAAGGTAAGGAAGGGGGCATGGTCCCCTTCATATCCAACGTCTGCATCCATGATCCAATAGGGATTGGGGACCATCTCCCAAATAATATAAATTTCTGACAACAATCTTCCACCGTCTTCATCAGGAAACATAAAGCACAATATTTGCAAGTATTATGGGTCCTATTATAACATTTGTTTTTATGCAAACTTCTCTTGTGGGTTTCCTCCACATCCTCAAGAGGGATCCATCCATTTTCTTTGCAGCCTTCCTCTCTTTACCAACTTTTTTTTCTTATTCTTCTCTTTCCAACACCTGTATTTGCATTTTCTGCAAATCCTTTTTGCCTCATTGGCACCTAGTGTTATGGTTTCACTTCCCACTCGCAAGATTCATTTACAATGGAAACAAATTTCTCAATATCAAGAACTCATTCGATAAACCCTCCAGATACTTGAGAATCTATGTTTCAAATCTCTATGGCCATTATCGCTTTTTTTCCTAGACAATATGCAAGACGTTGCACATAATAACTTATTGGATATATGTTACCACACATAGTCCAATTGATCTAATTTTGTGGTTATTTGCTGGAAATTAATAAAATTACCTTATCTTATTTATAGTGTGATGCAGTGACACTAACACTTGTGTCTCTGGTGGCTGATTTTTCCCCTAGTGCGGTTGCTTCCATAACTTATTTGACTCATGTCTCCCTATCTTTGTTCATACCCTCTGATCTCCCTAATCTAGATGTACCATTTTTCTCTTTTGGAGATGAGGTCATTGACATTCTTGATGATTGATGGAAGAATTTACAAGATTCATTTACCTGGCTACCTTGTCCATGGTGACAATTCAAGAAGCTATAGGTCTGACATAATTTCATAGTGGGTTGATGAGAAATTTATACATTTCTCCCCTTTTTGCTACCACTTAACTTTTTTGGATAACACATCCTACCTTAAATACCAATTAAGGGTTGATGTTTGAAATATGCTTTGTTATTTTCACAAACACTCTTGTCATATCGCTTGTATTTCAATGAAGTATGATCAACAAGTTAATAGTTGGAGTCCACATATTAATGAAATGATATTAGAAACTTGAAACATAAATTCATATCAAAAGCTCATGACCGAGTAAGGGGAGAAGGAAGAGGTACTTGAAACCTTACAGAAATATAATTTGCTCTGACACCAATTCATAGTAACATTTAGTTGAGTGTCTTGTCAAGTATCAGTGTTATCTATGGTTAATAGACATGTATTAGGGCTAGGGTAGGTATCATTTAGATGATAGTGAGTTGTAGTTCACAATCTATTATAAAAGGAATGCATCCTATTCCTTGTATTGAAATATTGGGGTTAGATGTTGGTCCTATATTGGACAAACCTATGATGAAAGGATTTTAGGAAATTTTGGATAAATTTTAGGACTTAAAATTTAGTTACACGTATAAATATGATGGGGAGTGTGCATAGATCCACTACATGAAATATGTGTTTGTTGAGATTTGTAGTCATAATGTTGAGTGTAATACAATAAATTTCTAGATATTGCAGATTTTATTCGAAGATATAAGACATTGTTTATGAAATCACTTGTTCTCGATGGTGAAGTTGTTGTATTTGGTTGAGAGACAAAAATCTTTGTGAAGTTTTTGTATTGGGTTTTGAACACTCATGTATGCAAAGGTGTTATAGTTGGCGACATCAGAATGCAAGTTTGCATTTTTTTTCTTTTGGTATGTTATATCTCAATGGTTCACAATTTTTACAAGAGAAACTCAAAGTGAGAAGATAATTCTTGCATGATTCTTTTCATGAACAAGAGAGAAGTTCTAGTTTGCAACTGCAACATAATTGAGTGATATAGAATAAATGACAAAAAAATCGTTAAGAATCTGTTAGCATTAGCTTTCTTTAGATCTTGTACCAATAGGAGCATTCCATGGGTTCGGAAAGCATTGTAGAATTTATGCTACAATTCTTTTGTATGTTTGATGGAGATAGAGAAAAATAATAGAGTGTGTAAATTAGGTATGGGTTTTACTGAAGTCATGCTTCAAAAACATTTTGATAGTTTGCACAACAAAGTCGTCCCAAAGCCAAAGTCTTATTATTTCTATGGAGAGACATTAGGAGTTAATGTTTGGTTTGAGACTTCATAAGGTATTGGATGTCAAGGATATTGATTTAAGCATTACCCGTGTTCAACATGCAACATTTGGAGTCTAGATCTATTGGGTATATGTTATATTCTTTGCATGTGCGTATGGAGGGGAGGTGCGCATGTCAGCGTTGCAGCTGTTTGTGGCTATTTTTAGAATTTGTCTTTGGATTGGAGTATTTTTCTAATCCGGGTTAACGGATTAGGGTATTTGGATGTTGCAGAATACCTATATTTTGTATTGTGAGGATTTCATAATGTAAGAAAGAGAAAATAGGAGGTGTGGCTCCAAGGTTTTCTGGTTTTCCCGGTTAAGGGTTTCCAGGGTAAATCTACGTGTTTATGTATGAATGATGTGTTGTGATCTCTATTTTGCTTAAAATAATCTGTATGCTTTGCTTCTCTGCACAGGTTTAAAACTTACAAGATCTAACTGCCACAATTGAAGTCTAGACCCCTTGTAGAAATTACCTCCATGGAAAGAGACAAACTTTTTTGGAATATTATGTTCAATCATGCTCAAAACATCAATTGAAGGGAGTCATGTCACCCTTGAAGAAGTTGGTTAATAGTATTTAAGATCACTTTTTTCAGTGAAGAATGCCATTCCTTACTAAGAGGTATCCAATGTGCACACTTGGAGGTGGTGGTTCTTACATATATATTTGTGTTAGATGATATATTTAAGGGGGTTGTTAGCCTTACTTGGAGGCACCATCCACCTTTGAGGAGACATCTTAGTGATTTTTTATATGTCAAAAACCATGGATTTGGAACATTACAACATACTTATCATTTTTCTTGGAAGGATATCCTATTTAAGAGGGAATCCTATATTAAAGGTTCACACATGGAAACCAACACTTCCTTCAACATCATAGGATATATCAAGGAGAAGAGTGGCCAACCTAGAGGATATTTGGGGACTTGTTCATGTATTATATAGATATTGTTCTTGCACACATCTTCATCAATTGTCTTAGGTTTTAAGAGCATCATGATCCTGCAACGCATTCCTTGCTAAATTTCTATTGAAATAAACATTGGTAGGCATTTTGATGCACATTATAGATTTATGTTAGGTGATAGAGTATTTGATAAGTTACATATTTTTGGTGGGAAGTGAAAAGAATGAGAATACGATTGACCATTATATTTGTGGATCAATGATAAGGAGAGGAAAATTGGTAAACATGTTTGTGTGATGGCTGAGATAGATTGAATCCTTTGTGTGGATGAACGAAAGGAATTTCAACACCAAACTTCGAGCGAGTTATTCACTCTATCGATGACCATTTGTGCAACTCTCCGACATGCTTTCTATACTAGCAACACAATTTTTGTCGCTAGTATAGCAAGTCCATTAGAACGTTAAAGGCATTGCCGTCTATAGTGACGCCCATTTATGCAACTCTTCGACGAGCTTTCTATACTAGCAATGGAATCTCCATCACTAGTATAGCAAGCCCGTCGGTGAGTTGCACAAACAGGCATCGCTATAGTGACGACACCTTGTCGCTACAACGACGACGCATCATTGGTATAAACATATTTTAAACATGTGCCTCTATCACTATAGCGACAACAAAGTGTTGCAATAGCGACGATGGAAGTGTTTATATAGTGACGACACCTCATCACTATAGTGATGGTGCATCACTGGTATAAACATATTTTAAACATGTGCCTCCGTCGTTATAGAGACAACCAAGTGTTGCTATAGAGACGATGGAAATGTTGCTATAGCGACGGGGAAGTGTCACTATAGCAACACAATTTGATTTTTTAAACAACCCACATTTTATGTCTTTTGTGTCGCTATAGAGACGAACTGTGGAAAGTGTTGCTACAGTGACGAAATGTTGCCACGAAAAAAAAGGTGATGTTAGTCGCTATAGCAACACACAAGCGTTGCAATAGCAACGATTTTTCATGGGAAAAATGTGCACATGTACTAGTGTGTGTATTTATTTATTTTCTGCATACGTCTTTTAAATGTTATAAAATTAATAATATGACTATGGGGAAAAGTTTAGAAGCCCGTAGTTAGTTAATGTCCCCTCTCGTTGGTCAGATTGGGTGAAGGGGACGTTACATTATGTTTCATTACTTGTGAGTAAGTTAAATTTACTATGAAATTATCTTGATTTTGTAAAATATTTTTTCGTGTAATTCTTAGAAGTAGGGGAAATGGATAAACCCATGTGAGCTTGAAAGTTAAGAATGTGTGTTTCCATTTTGGAAGCCATAAGTTTGAATCTAGAGGTGTGTAGGGTATGTACACGCTCATAAACGAAGTTGTTAAATTGTTGCATGGAGGGGGTTCTTTGTCCCACAAACATGCACATATCATATGTCAATTTTGCATCTAGGAATCCATGACACTAAAATTATTAGTAATTTATAAACTTGAAGAATAGTGTGCATATCTCCATGTAACTCATTGATCTTCACTAGTATCCTCCAATAAGGTGCCCTACTCCTTGCTCTTGGAAATTAAATATTTCTATGAAAAGTATAACTAATCATCTACATGGTTCATCATCTCAATGTCTTGTAAGTTTTCTTCTCTTAGCTTTCATTAAACATTGCGACTTGTGCATTGCCTTTAGATGTTCCAATGGACAATTTGTAAAAAAAATTATGTTTGCAAACATAGTGATATTATAATCCATTATGCATTAAAGTTTAATATTATAAGGACATCGCTTTCATTACGAAAACTCAATGACAAAATAAAAACAAATTCCAAGAATGGAAATAATAGACCATCAACCAATGGAGAAACTCAAGAGGAAAACATTCCAACAAGAAACAACATTTGTGCCTTGCTCTTTTTATTCTTAGAGATTCATCAAAAATACAAAGAAACATTAATTCACTATGGAGTTAATGTACACTATGGCCTATGATACATTGTTACAATTCTGCCTTCTTCCTATGCTCAATTACTTTGTATTGTTCAACTATGAAACATAAAATCCCTCCAAACATAATAGAGCCCTTTCTCCCTGAAAAGCCACCATGGCTAGGGTTATTGTTTTTGCATGTAGGAACTCCTTATTAAGGTTAATGAGTCTAAATCCTCTCGAATCTTCTTGAAAGTCCACACATGTTGAGCTCCACATGTGTGGGTAATGGGAGCTAATGTGGCATCCACTTGGTATAGTGGTGCTCAAAACAATATAGATCAACTTGCCAAGGGCATAACTTTCTCATATGGAGTTTGATTGAGGTGCTTTTTGGACCATTAAAAACTCTCTTCAAAGCAAATAACATTACAAAATTGAGATATTATTTTGGCCAAGTTTTAACACTAAAAAGGCTATTAAAACCAAACATAAATTTTACAATTTTGACATTAAGGATTAGGACCAACCTTAAAAACAACCACGCAAATCTACAACTCAACTCTTACACTCTATAAAGCAACAAAAATGATAACAAAATATATAATAATCCATCTTATCCAACCATTATGTAGACTTCTTTTATGTAATATGCCTCACCACGCGTAATTCCAAAATGCATAAATATGGATGTAATCGTACTCAACACTCTCTTTCAAATGCCCTTAATTTTTAGATTTTTTTTCATAACAATTATATAATAACTTGTATAATAAATTTAATAATAAATATTATTTATATTTTTTTTTATCACGAAATTACCACAAGCATAAAATAAAGCACAACAAAGACCGACAAAATATATAATGATCTATTTCTCCTCAACTATTATATTGGTTTTTATTAACTGACAAAGCTTTAACTTGGGATGTTATTTGCTGTAAAGGTAAGGAAGGGCCTGGAAGATGCTATTTATGCAAAATAGATTCAGAGTCTAATGTTCATTTAGGTGTGGAATGCTCTTTTACCAGAAAAGTATGGATTGAATTAGAGGCCCTTTAAGTTGTTTATCTGGAGGCGCATTCTTCTAATGCTTCGGCGGAGGGAACGTAATCTATCTCCAGAAGGAGGGTTTATCTGGTCGCAATAATCAAACCTTGCTCAGGCACACCTTCAATGCGCGGCTAAAGAGTAGCATAACCTCCCTCTCCCTTTGGTCGAGCAAGCTTTTTCCTTCTATGATAATGGCCTTTAGTGTTAAAATGTGGTCGGTTATTTTATTTGGTTAAGTTGGGGTTAAACAATTTATGGATTGGCACTTCAATCAGTTTATGTCTGATAAATTGGTGCTTGAAGGGAGAAGTGAAACACATCAGGTCTTTGCCAATTATTGTGTTATGGTTTATTTGGAAAGCGCGAAATCAAAGCTGTTTTGAGGATTATGTGTTATCTCCTTTCCAGGTTTCATCTTTCTATCTAGGTTTGTTGAGTTCCTTTCCCCAAGACAAGGTTATCAGATTTAGACATGTTGTGGAAGAAGTAATTGATAAATCATATCCTTGGGGATATTTTGATGGTTCGGCTGCAGGGGATCCTAAAATTTGTGGTGCTAGGGGACTGCTATTTATTTCAGATGATCATTATTTTACTTTCAAAGCTGGTTTGGGTCTTTGAACTAATAATTTTGCTGAGCTTTTTGGGTTAAAGCTTCTTCTTACTCTGTCTTTGGAACATAACTATAAGCATTTGCATATTTTTGGAGATTCTCAACTTGTTATCGATTGGGCCACTGATTTCTGAGCATCGGGCAGCTGAATGTTTTCGACTATGTCATGTTTTATTAAATCACTTTGTACAGGTTTTGCGAAAGCTAGAGTTTCTTGTTGAAGATTAAGGATGATCGTTTGACCCTTGTTTTGATTTTTTGAAAGATTAATGAACTCTTTCAGTGATAACTAGTTCTATGATTAATTTTGATGTTTTAAGGGTTGGACCATGCCCAGTTTTGTAAATGCTTTGATGCAAGGGACATGTGTGAATAGAGTGTTGTTTAATGCCTCTTTAAGTTATGGATAGTTTATACTTGATTTATAATCAATATAAGATATATTTGGCTTTTGGTCAGAAACTATTGACAATGGACAATACTAGTTATTGGTCTATCTGTGGATTGTATCTTGTTTTCCAAATAATATATGGTTTTTTTCTGTGGAAAAAAAAAAGGTATGTGCACTTCAACATGCACGCAAACAAAATCAATGATTTATTGATTGGGATGCAATGGTGGTAACCATTCCTTGAATTTTTTTAATTTATATGTAAGTGTTAAGTATTATATTTTTTTTCTTCTCTTTTATCTCAAAAAAAAGTTAAATATTTAATTTTTTTTTAAAAGAGAATTAATATGATTACGATGAGGATTTTTTTTAAGTACATAAAATTTATTATATATTTTTTAAGTGTTTTTCTTGAAAGAAAATATAGCAACCTAAACTCTGTAAGGAGATCAGTAGAGATTATATCAAATATTGAACTATTTGTTTTAGAGTTTAAACCCAAGAAAGCTAAAGAACTACCAAAGCTTGAACATTGCATTATCTATTTGCATCATTATTAAAATTTATTTAGAAACTATGAGGAGGTTTGGACAAAACTACCAAGAGACAAGCAATTAATTTGTAAGAGGGCTCTAGGATGATGGCCCTTGGGTTTGATCATCATGAGCAACGTCCAAGTCTTCGTCCTCTTCCAAGTTGATGAAGTGGGTCTTTGCTGGGGCTTGCGTTGAAGATTCATCGACTTGCCTTGTGATTTTAAACTCGATGCTCATATGTATGTCTAGGAGATTTTGCTTGGATTCAATTACCTTTAGTCGATACGAGATATATTTGAGAGGAACTATTATGAATGAGTTTCATCCAGTTGGCCCAAGAGGTCTCTGTAGACTTCCCCTCTTTCTGATAAAGTCTTTCCCAAGAGCGTCGTAACCGACCAGTAGAGGTCTATAGTTATGTTATAGAGGGATAGCCCGCACCTGGTGTTCTCATGGTCAAGAATGCACCCTTCAAACTCCTCAATCTGTTGTGCCTCTAGTGTGAATTCCTTTTCTTCTCATATATACTCTTCTGACGACTTGATTTCCTTCTTGGTTGCCTCCAAAATTAAATTACAAAAGTAGTTGGTCATGTGTCTGGCTCTCGTAATGTCGCACAATTTATCTTTCTCCTTCTTATTTTCCTAGGCTTTGCACACTCACCTCGTTCTCATACCCCCCCTTCTCCTAGCAGATGCATTCTCCATGCTTCTACTTATTTCCATCAGAACATAGCAACTCAGGATATCCTAGTAAAGACAAAAGATCCACTCTATGTGATCCTTAGGCCAAGAGGGGGGATACAAACCTTCCTTCATATTTGCTATCGAGATGCCTATGTCTTGGATCTTGTCCGAATCCATCATGATCATCACATGCCTGATGACTACTTCCATTATTTAATTTCATTTTCCTGCTAAGAGGTCTTAAGCCACTACCCGATTCCATCATAAATGCAAAGTCTGCGAAGGGAGGTGGTTTAGTGGGTCATCATCCCTACTAACCACGTCTCGTACTAGGGGAGCTAGGTGTCCCCCTGTTACATCTCTTCCCCTCTGACCTCCATCATATCTTGAGACCGCCTTATGTCTGCGCATCTCATCATCATGATCATCCCTTCCTTCCACTTATTGCTTGCCTGTCACATCAAATGTTAGTGTATGCTTAAGTGGCTCATGGGTTTTTCATCCTACTTAGGTATGATATAGATCAAATTGATTCAGTTATCAGTTATCATTATAATAAAATTTTAGAAATAACCCCTTAATACAAATATTAATTTCTTTAATTTTAAATGTTTATATACCTTATACTTCTATCACTCTTAAGATTTAACATTGAATAAAAATAATAAATTCCAAATTTACAAATGCTTAATAAACAACAAATATTTATTTCTTTAATTTTAAATGTCTATACATCTTATTATACCTGCCTCAGCAGGTATATAGTAATCGGTTGCTAGTCAACCACCTTTGACCTTCTATTAGTTTGCTGCCACCAAAAAATCAAAATCAGTTTTCCAAAGTTAAACTTTACAGCTTGAAAAAAAATATTTTAAATTTTAATAAAAATATTTGAATTTGCTATTTTGTAAACTTCTGATTGGCCATTAGAAGTGATGTCATTCTTGGAGTTTGGTATCTGGTTTTCATTTGACACATGGCAATGATGACATCAGCATTTATTTTATTTTATTATTATGTTATTTATAATTCAAAGACTGAATTTGAACTTTCAGCTTACACCATGGTGGAATACAAATGGACACAAGTTGGCCATGTTACAGAAACTGGATGCTGGAGACTGTATTTAAGAAGCGAGATGCGCAGCCATTTTTCACTATCTATGTGATAGCTTGAAGAGAGGTTCAATCGAGATACGAAGAAGAATTTATTTATTGCAGTAACAAGAAAGTCGGAGATCGATATGGAACCCGGGCATGCAGATTGCACTGATAAGCCATTTGATTTGGCAAAGAATCTCAACTTTAATTACATAAAGTTGGGATACTCTGATCTGCTATCTAGGGCATCAGTGTTCTGGTTACCCATGCTGGTAGCTGGTGCACTTGTATTTGTCATCGACCAGCTCTATTTTTGGAGAACTAGTGATCATATGGCCATGATCGTATGGATTCTATGGTTAACTTGTGGTTTAGGGACCCTTTTTATTTACTATTTTCGTCTGTCAAAGCAAATCTACATGCTGGATCTGTCCTGTTACAAAGCGCCTCAGGAATGGAGAGTTTCGTTCGATCATTTCATAGAACATGCTGTGATTTCACAGAAATTCACAGCAAAAAGTGTGGAGTTTCACAAAAGGAATCTCGAAAGAGCTGCTGTGAGCGAATTTGTTGTTATTCCTCTGGCCCTGCATTACTTGCCGCCGAGGTTGACACATGAGACTTCTCGTCAAGAAGCAGAGATCGTCATGTTTGGCTGTGTTCAAGATCTGCTGGACAAAACTTGCATTGCTGTTAATGAAATTGGTATTCTTGTTGTGAATTGCAGTGTTTTTAACCCTATTCCATTGCTTTCGTCGATGATTGTTAGTAAATTTGGGTTTCGTAGCGACATCAAGACTTATAATGTCGGCGGAATGGGATGCAGTGCTAACCTAATTTTGCTGGATCTGGCGGCGGGTTTCCTTCGTGCTGCCAACAGAGGCACTTATGCAATTGCTCTAAGCACAGAGAATATTATAGAAAATTGGTATTTCGGAAACTATGAACCGATGTTGGTTTCCAATATTTTGTTCAAAATGGGCTGCGGGGCTGTGCTTCTGTCGAACAAAAGAAGCAATCGCCATCGTGCTAAATATAGATTGCTTCATGTCTTTAGAACGCACAGAGCAGGCGTGAGCGACATGGCCTATCATGCTGCTTTTCAAGAAGAGGATCCGACTGGAACAGTCAGGGTGAATCTCAGCAAACACATTATGGAAATTGTTGTGGAGGCTCTCAAGGAAAACATGCGACAATTGGGTCCTCTGGTTCTTCCCTACTATGAACAGATTCTTTATCTTGCCAGCAAGTTCTTGGTCAGAAAGATCTTCATGAAGGGTAAAGCGAAAGAATATGTGCCCGATTTTAAGCGAGCGTTTAATCATATGTGCATCCATTCCGGTGGCAAAGCAGTGATTCATGAAGTGGAGAAAGGACTGAATCTGCCTCCTGAGATTGTAGAACCATCGAAAATGACTCTGTACAGATTTGGAAATACTTCTTCTTTGTCCACATGGTATCAATTCTAGTATTTGGAGTCCAAAGGTCGTATGAAAAAAGGGCAGAAGATCTGGCAGATTTGTCTCGGCAGTGGCTTCAAATGCAACAGCGCAGCGTGGATCGTTAACAAAGACATTGCACCCCCTCGTGACAATGGGTGGTCTGACTGCATCTTCGATTATCCCGTGCAGATCCCTGAAATTCGATGCCTTTCATGACAAATTACAAGTTAGTTGTGCAGCGGGATCATATCCATACTAGTAACTTTCGTGGCAAGTTGTTGTAATGGCCAATGGCCATATCCATATTAGTAATATTGTTGTGAAGTAGTGATTGCCAGTTTAATAACACATATAAAGCAACGTTAATGTGATGTAATT
>LPNX010115701.1:0-120173 GCA_001517045.1 Pseudotsuga menziesii
GACAGCCTTGACTCGAGACTTGCCCCCAAGGACACACCGAGTGGCTTGAAGATTTCTGCCACGTGATCCAGGTGTGTGAAAAGGCGGCAACAGTACCCATGCTGTGAGTCCTCTCTTAGGTCCAGGAGTCCCCCTTTAGTCTTGCCATGTCCTTGAGCAAGAGCTTCATACCCCTCTTGAAATTTATGCTGGCCATTTCCCCAGGACTCCCTTATGTCAAGTTGTAATTGCATTATCATTAGCTTTGCCTGCCTCATTGAGCCTTATGCCGGCTTCCCTAACTTTTAGTATCAGCCATATAGCCCGAGCTTGTCTCATGTCTAGCCATGCAGAGCCATCTTTTATATATCCTTTGCAGCTTGATTCCCTATTTTTACCAGGAGGGGACTTTCCCCCGAGTGTCATTATCCTACACATGTGTCCTTGCATTGAGCATAGGTATGTTTCGCTACTTGGAACTAGTTTGTTTTCCCATTTGACACTCGTCTCCTCCTATTCTGTAACTATAAAGCAATTTTATTCTCTTTCAAGCTTTTTAAATATTTGAAAAAGTCCAAAAAAATTAAAAAACCAAAAAGACGGACAAGGAAAGATGTTATCTTTGGCAGATGTTGAGTCGTGTCGCCTTCGAACAGAGCACTCTATATCACATCCATTGGTTGGGTTTATAGTTTGACTTTAGGAGCTGTACTCGTTTATCTGAGTTTATCTCCACCGACTGGTTAAGCTTCCAGTCCCCATGGAACCTCTGTTGATGCCTCCTGTGTCATAGAGATGTCCCAGTTTTGTATATCGAGTCTATGCTGCCTTTATTCAGTCACCATTCACCGTTATGCTCTTCTTCGAAGGAAGTTTAAACCTGAGTCGACCATTCCTCAGTTATCTTGACTTTGCATGTCGGCCATTCCCGGTACAGTTACTGTTTCATGCACCTTATGATCGAGTCCTTCCACATTATATAGCTTTGCTGAGTACCTCGTGTTGGATGACGGGGGATGCCTTAATTCCCTCCTTCCAACGAATTTCATCCCATCGACTTCAGATCATTTATTCTGGGATTGGAATCTAGAGTAATTTTTTAGTGCCTTGAGACTTGTAGTCATCAGTGGCAGGTTCTCTTGCCATTGGCAATTTTTGGGAATACATCAATGTCCCCTGATCGATGGATCCTCTCAAGTGTTCGACCTCAACACACCTATTCACACTTGTTAGTTTGCACTCTAGTACCTTGATTCCCATTATCATTATCGGTGGGTGATCTCGCATCTGTTAACGGTATACATCAATGACCGGTAATCAGACAATGGACTACTATGTTCGACCTCGACACCTCTATTCACATAGTAGGACTTGTACTCGTAGCGGTTTGTGTAGAAGACCTTCCAGATTGGTGGCATCTATTATATGCTACCTCCTTGATCGTGCCAGTGTTCATGAGATATTAGCTCTCGTGACTTGATTCCAGTGTGTGTCAGACATTTCCAGCTATTATGGAGATCATGATCCTTTGTATATATTCATCATGGATATTCTGATCTATGTATATTGTATGTGGCGATGACCACTTATGTCATATTTTGTATCATACCTATTCATGGCCATTGTACTCTTATGTATCCGGGACTGTTATATGTATTTGCAGTTATATGCAGATTTGTATCATTGTACTATGCTGATTGGGTGGCTGGTCTTCCATTTGGGATTCTTCATCACTCCACTTTTGGGATGGACTTATAATGTATTTCGGTCATCGTATGACCCCTTTGACCTCACACATTAGGGGGCATCTATTATAGCAGATTTTATCACACCAAGTGAATCACACTTGTATGGCCTTCTCCTGTCCCTCTGCAGACTCCTTAAACCCCTTGGACCATTTTTTGTCCTTTGATGTTTCTTGGACCATCCCTAAAAACATGTGAAAATTGCTATACGCAACTTTTAAACCTTTTATCGCATATATACACGGGTTTGACCTCTAAAACCACGTACATCGGGATGTGTACAAAATCCAAATCCTTTTGAAGTTTTCCTTGACATGGATCTGACTCACTTGTCTCCTGGCCTTCCATATGCCTTAAGATCGCTTGGATTCGACCTTTCATTACCCCATTGAAAAGCTATATAAGGAACCCTTTGGATACATTGAAGGCATAAGAGAATTGAGAGCAAATAAACTATAGTCCATTGTTGCCGGAACTTATGCTTGAGTCTGCATCCCTTTGTCCCTTGAAGCACTTTGGTGTCCTTGCCAAGCTTTCCTTTTGCTTGTAAGCTTGCTATCAAGAGATGGAGGTTTGAGGTGGTGGAGGCCCAAGTGGGGTATTCAGTTTCTCCGATTCGTAGACATGCCAACAGAGGTTGTATTCATTGTAATCTCTAATTTTAAATTAATAGAAATATATTTTCCTGTCCAATAATGTATGTTTGAATGAATATTTTATCCATGGATGATTCCAAATGCTTATACATTGTTGATTATATATGCTAGAGTAGATATAACACCAATATATATAGTATGCTTGTCTTGTTTACTTATTGTTGAGGAAGTAATTCATCAATTCAAGCTGAAGTTGGAAAGCTCAATGGGGATCTACTTCAACCGTCCGGAATAAGGTACGAGTTTTGATCCTTTAGTGTTAGATATTTGGTTTCTCTTGCATATTGGAAAGGATTGATTTCTGGAGTCAAGCTATCTGTTGTGGTACCCCAAGCCATAGGAATTTCTCTCTGTAACAACATTGCAATGTCAGCCTTTAACTTAGGCTAGAAAAAGTGTATCTTGACAGCGGATATCATCTTTTGATATCCCGGGTGCCCCGAGTAGGGTGCCCGATGAAATTCTATGAGGATGCTGGACCGAATGTCCCCTCCTTCTGGAACATAAAAGTGATCCTTGCAGTCTGGATTCGTCAACCTTGTATTTGTTGTTGAAACAACCTATCTTCCTGGACTTTCTTGAGGATCTCTATATAGAAGGGGTCAACTCCGTTGGCCGCTCTAATCTTCTCATGCAAATATGCATTGGTTTGACTCAATTTCACGTCCCCATCCCCTAAACCGGCGAAGAGGACGCGACCAACATAGCTAACATGGGAAAACAACCCCATGAACATGAACCAGGGATTAAATACCGAATTGAAAGCTTAAACACAATGCATAATAGGATGCATAGATTCTTCCATCATACATTCAAATGCATACTAAGATGCATTCCATCATACAAGCAGATGCATAATCCAGCATACAGGGATGCATAAAACATCAACATGTTCATTACAATTCATTTGACATCAATATAATTGCAGAGATGAAGTAACCAACATCACTTATCTTTTGATGAAGAGTTTACCCCGCAACCAGCTATGTCGCTGCAACGTTCCACCCAACCATAGGCCAGCGTGCTCATCAATCTCTCAGCAACACTGCCACCCCCGAGCTGGGCATGATTCCTCCAAGGATAAGGGTCAACGCAGGCTTACACATAGCCAAGGGATACAAATCAGTCAAACCAACACAACTAGGTTTATCAGGACATCAACCGATCGGCCAAGCCAACAGAGTCCAAGGGACAACCACTGCATACCCGCAGTAAAAAAATTCATTCACCACTCTGTGATGAAGAAATAAACAACAGGGTGGCAACCCCAAACCAAAATGAGACACAAATCAAGCCCATAGGGCAAATCAGAGTTGTTCTTGGCCCTAACGTGGCCAAAACAACTCAACAACAACCTAAAACCAGGGTGCACCAACAACCACAACTCACAATGCAAACGATGGCAACTACACAGTCCCAAAGCAGGGGAGAAGACACAGCCAATAGAGGTGGGAATCAACAGCCACAACCCCACAAAGAATGATAGCAGCCATCCATAGTCCCAAAACAGGGAAAAATCCAAATTCCCAGCACAGTCTGCAGACCAACAATTACACGCATGTAACCACTCAGCAATTACAGTCTAACATGGAAAACAACTTCCAAGCGACTTCCAACAGTCCCAAACGTAACAGCAACCACAATCACCACGATGAAATGCCAACAGCAGTCCATCCTGGAAAATTAAGAAAATGGAAAGACTTACACAGTCCCCCACTGGGGAAAGCTACATACTCCCCGCATGTGCGTGAGGAGGGATAGCTCCGCTTCTGCACGCTGATGGACAGACAACCGTGAGAGTGAACTCGATTCCCTCTGAGCACGGATGAGGAACAGACCACGATGGGGAATGAACAGACCCCAGAGAGCACGCGTGGTGAGGAGCCCGACCAACTGCCTGTGTGAGGATGAAAATAGACCGTCTCCCTCTCTGCGTGAGAGTAAACAGCTTCACTCATGCGCGTGGATGGAAAAGCAACGTGAGGAGGGTGCAGACCACAGAGAGCATGCGTAGTGGAGAGCGCGTGAGGAAAAACAACACCAACCTCTGCATGAGGAAGATGAACAGACCCCAAATGGAAGAATCGGGAGGATGAACATACCACTGTGAGGATGCATAGCAGAGGAAGAGTGGAGTGAATGCAGTCGTGGGTGGAGTGGGCGTGTGGGAAAAGGACTGACAATCCTTCCACCCCACTCCCAAGGACAATAACTACCCCCAACCACCACCAGCCATAACTGCCTCATCTACTCCACAAAACATTAAGAGGTTGGATGAGACAAGCAAGGTGACAAATCAACAAGGTGGCAATACATGGGTTTTTCCCCCATAGGCCAAGGCTTGACATCCCCCACCCCTTATCCTTCGGAATCACGCCCTTTTCATTCAACGTTGCACTGTCGTAGCTGGTTGTGGTTTATTTTATTTGATGTGCATATTTACATGATGCCACATTATAATGTGCTGGATAACACGTCATACCATCGGCAACTATCCCTATTGCCGAACATACACAACCAAATCGATGGTGGGGCCTTTGCCTTTAGCTCCTCACCACGATTAATTACATTATATACATCTTGCAAACGGGGTCAAAACCGAAGATGTGACATTCCCCTCCCCCTTGGAATAACACCATCCTCGGTGTTCCATTACATATATATAATACATATACCATTGCACATCAAAATTTCAAAATTACAGATTTGTCCCACGTCCAATCATTTACTTTGAACGTTCAATACCAAGCCCCTCGGCTTCCATGGACTTCTCCTGCTGGTTCTTAGCTCCCAGCTGATCCCAAAGTCTAGGAACTTTGCGGCTATTTCCTTCATCATGTTCCCTCATTGGGAAGTCCCGGCGTAAATGATGTCCTCTGCATCTCCAGCATCTCACTGGCTGCTTCATCTTTACCTGCTCAATTTCCCTTGAGTCTTCATGCTTGGACCGTTTCTTATCGGGTCGCTTGGATAATTGTCCCATTGCTGATCCGCCTTCTTTTCCCTTGCCGATCGCTCCCAAAAGGATTTTCACCTCCCTTTGCAAACCAATAGAGTCTTGCAAAATCCAGTGGTTCATTTCACTTTGCCTTTTCTGTATCTTGAGCATCTCCGCAAGGTTCTCTTGGGTCTTGGAAATCACTTGAAGGAGACTTCCAGCCAAGTCCAACAACTTTTGATCTGCTGCCATAATCAATGTGCACCACCTGGTTTCACTTTTCTCACCTGTGAAATGCACCATTGAAATTCTATCAGACCAAGCATAATATAGACATTAAAATCAGTCAATTGATTTCCCCATTTGGCATGACAGTCCAAGTCTCATCAATGAGGCTTTCATATTTTTCATGCCTTCCCAATAGGCACATGAGCTCATTCATGTCCATTCCTGGGCAGGGAATTAACTATTCCAACATTCACAAATTTACTTAAGAAAATACACACATTTCTTTCTCAATCACACATGCATTCAACAATCTTTTGTTTTCACAATGCATAAACATATATATATAATCAAAAGGCAAGAGAGAGCAGTAAGATTTTTTCCCCCTCTTTGTTTCGTTCCATCCTGGAACCCACACCATCGTAGTGGCTTTTCATGCTCTCAGCCTCTTTCACTTCACCGTGAATACTGGACCAATCCTTCTTGGTCATGACACTTAGTGTTTTCGGTCCATTCTAGACCTCTAAACCATGGAGTCTCTCCACATGGTTTGTCTCGGCTGCTAGGACTCCCCCGTCTTACTAGCACCTTTTTTCATTACCGCTCATTCCAAGCTTTCCAGGACAGTCACATGTCCACATGCACCCTTAGGATGCTCTCATGGTCCTCGCTCCCAACGATACCTATATCCAAACATTGAATAAATTCACATGTTTAGTTTATTCACATCAGTTTTATCTCTAGAACAAGAGCTTAAAACATGATAACCAAATCATATACACATGTATTTTCATAAGCAAAATAATCCAATACTTATCTATATTGTGCCTTTCCTCGTTCGTCCATAGGATCCTGCTTCGCTTTGCAAGCCTTGGGATCGCTTATGGACTTAGATGTCAGGTCAACACACAGGCTTCTCCTCAACATCAAATAATTAATGTCCAGCCAGTACACAATCATGTCGACTGGGATTGGAACTTTATCATGACCATTTCCAGGTCTAGGATCTACTATGGATCCTCAGGCATATCACAACCCAATATACACTTATACCAGCACACACTTATATCAACAATAAACCTTACTCCGGAACCCCTCACAACAACCATTTACCATTTTACCTTTACCTTTAGCCTGTCAACACAAGCAACACAAGCAAACTCATCAACGTTATTGCTAAAAAACTGTAATCACATTTCTCATCATTCACTATCAAGTATTGAGACACCAGGAGTGCGTCCACTCCCTAGAGTGTAATCAATATCGACAACCCTTTCATGACTCAACATCGGAAAAGTGTGCACTCTTCTCTGGTGTGTGCCATGTAGGCCCTATTCATACTCAAGCGATCGGTCATCATGGAAATAAAATCAAACGTGTTCTGCATATGGAATTTAACAATTAAACATGCATATTCTTAGCAAGGGTCACAGAACACTTATCCATTTGTCGTCCCAGTATGCCTTTGTTAAGGAGGAATGGAGGCTCCTTCCCTAAGTTAACAGTCCCTCGGTTTGCCATCCCAAATCCTTTTTACATTTCCCATTCACACATGTCTTATCGACATAACCCATACCATCTCACTCATGTTATTACCAAACATGCAGTGCAGATGAGACATTTCCAAAATGTCCAATGGAATTTCACCCGAAACCCAATTCCAAGGGAAAAACTTCCCATGAAGTTTGGCTCTTGCAAGTCATCACACATGATCTTCCTACAGTGTGTACCCCTGACACATTCATCAAATATCCAAACAGTCAATCATTACCTGATACTACATTCCAAATTGATCGTTCCATAACCAAGCAATGACATTGGCAATCAAATTCAATAAGAATTTGCAATTTTATCTACTACAGAAATTGACTTGCTCAATTGTGGGTCTCTTGTAAGCAGCACTACTATGCCCATTACAATTTCATGCTTACTAACATAACATGCATACCCAATTACCATGCGTCCCTCCTGACACAATCTCATACAAGCCAACAATGATTAGTAGTCATCAGCAATTCTTAAATCTGAAATCCACAATTCGAATTTAACAACCCATTATGCATACCAGCTATTTTCACAACCATGAGACTCTTCTCATAAGGTTTGGCTCTTTTATATGGTAGATTCTGGCATTGGTCAGGGTCTTAGCTCACACTGCCATGCTCGAAATAATCTACCTAAACCTAAGCTTCATTCAACCAAACACAGTCTTATGCAAGCCAATAGTGGCTAGTAGTTGTCAGTAAGTTCTTAAATCTGAAATTCACAATTCGAATTTTAACAACCTATTATGCATATCATATGGTAGATTCTAGCATTGGTCAGGATCTTACCTCTCATTGCCATGCTCAAAATAATCTACCTGAAACATAAGCTTCAAACATCCAAACACAAGCTTATGCAAGCCAGTAGTGACTAGTAGTTGTCAGCAATTTCTTAAATTTGAAATTCACAATTCAAATTTAATAAGCTTTTTCACATGGTAGATTCTGGCATTGGTCAGGATCTTACCTCTCATTGCCATGCTCGAGATAATCTACATGAAACATGAGCTTCAATCAACCCAACACTTGGTAAGTATGGATGCATATAACCTTTTCATTGCTACAACCATCACTGAAGCATTTTCAGAATTTATAAAAATTCAAATACTTCCAGCTGTTAGTCACATTAGTGTTTATCAAAGCTCATTCACTTCATGCAATCATTATCATACTAACATTGCAAGGTATAGTCATAGCATTCATGCAATTAGATGAAGTGTTTAGATACTCCTTACTTCACAAGCGTATCATTCATACCACCTTGCTCTTCCATAGAGCATTTTTGGCAGCCAATTGATCATGACTATCCTGCATACATGGCAACCTTTGAAATGGTTCCTGAATTGTCATCAGTTCATCATTTCAGTCATTAGTCATTCATAATATCACATGCACTCATCTCAATGCATTCATGCAATGCACCACAAGATTTGCACCTATGCTTATGCAATTAGTCACTCACACCCTTCATATGCATACATCCAATGCATAACTACAAGATTCATAAAATATTCTTAATGCATGTCCATTCAACGCTACCTTGCATTGATTATGCATTCAACCATACCATGGCCCAACCACGACTACCTCATATAGGATGCATTACTATAATCAATGTCATCAACATATATAGGCATGACACCTTTCTACATTCCAATATTCACATGGTATGAGGTCTCTTACCTTTACCAATCCATGGAATTTGTCATAAGCAAGCTCTTACCTGCATGGGTCATACTTACACCCTTGACATGACCAATTTGGTTGGTCCTTTGCAGGATATTGCAGCATTTGCTCACCAACTTTTGCTATGGACTTGTTGCCTGATCCCTTTCTCCATGGGGTTGCTGGTCTCATTCATCAGCATCGACAACATATTCATCCGGGTCCATGCCATCATTGGTTTTTCCACTAATGCCAACATCAAGGCAATAACTATCATTAGTGGTTTATTATAGATATATAATATTTAATATCCTATGTATACAACACATATCCTCATGCATTTCATGCATAAAACTTAGGAAATGTAACATAGTTAGCAAGACAGGGTTTTAAGGAAAACTTCCCTTTTTCAAATCCCTCATCCTTGCATGGAATTCCTCTTCCACGCAACAGTTGGTTGACTGCATAGTCCTGGATACCCCTGGGCATGCAACTGTCTAGATTTGTCCATTTGACAGCAGCGGCCATCATTAGCACTTTGCTGCTTCATGCTCAGATTCTGGTCACTTATCCTTATTCCCTACTGGATAAGATTTCCAACGCCTATCCACATGCTTCATTCCGACCTCGGGTGTGAAAACCACACCACTTCTAAGAATGAATACTTTCACCAAATCTTTGCATTCTTACACTCCACTGCTTTTGGACTGGGCGCCAACTTCAGCCAACTTCAGCCACCTGTAACCCACTGAAAATAGCTGAAAATCCCACTGAAAGCCACTGAGAAATCCCCTTGAAAAACCCATTTTTTCCTTTGCAGAATCGACTCTTATTCCAATTATCCATCCGCAGAAGCGGCTTTCAAACCACTAATCTGTTCGCCATTTCGGATCCCCAAACGGCTAACTTCTTCCGCGGAATTGGCTCCACTTTTCACTAAATCGTTCCGACATTTTGGGGGTCGAAACCACTAATCCTTCCGCTGTATCGACAGTTGAAACGACTAAACTGTTCCGATGTACATCGTTCGTCGGATCCATTAATCACTAATGTCGGTGATCGAAACTTTTAATTCCTTCAGAGGGTTAATCCTTTCTCCAGCCGCAACGATGGTCGTTCATTCCTCTGCGGGCTCCGATGACCCTACTCATCAGCTGTCGAAAGCTCTAACCTTTCGACGTCTTTGTTTTCAATTTCCCCCCTTCATCGGCTCAACCTCCTCCTTTCGTTGGCGAATAAGTTCCTTCCGCTGCCGCAACGGTGGAACATCAAACCTCTATTTCTTCCGATTCTGGCTGCGGCATCGGCTACCCAACCTGATCGGCACCGGCGATCTTTTCCCATCGGCAGGTTAGTGACTTTCGCTTCCGCAACGACGGCGCACAAACAACTTTAAGCTTCCGATGGCCGATGTTTTTGGACTTAGAGAAATTTGCTCTTTCTTTTGCCACTTGATCAACTCCATCATCCTTATTTCCGTCGGCGAAACAGTTCATCACCAACCGCAACGGCGTCCCACCAACTCCATTCTTCTTCCGATCGGTGGCCCAATCCCCTTTGGTACCTAATCGGCGTCGGAAACCCTTTTACATCGGAAGGCTAGTGGTTTTGGTTTCCGCAACGGCGGCTCGCGGAACCACTATTTATTCCGATCGATGACTATTTACTTAGAAAAATTTCAACTTCCTTGCAGCGTGTACGGTCCTTCTCATCGAGAGACTTAGCGCCTTTGGCTTCCGCAACGGCGGAACATGAAATGTTATCTTTTTCCGATCGGCGGGCTTTGCACATCGGAAGACTTTGTCTTCTGCAACGGCAGATGCACCAAGAACTTTCTTCTTCCGATGGTCGGCACCTTTCCATACTTAGAAAATTTTCTAACTTTCCTCATGGCGTCGGCTGTCGGAGGTCTTGCTCTTCAGACGACTTAGCGCTTCCATCCTCTGCAACGACGGCGCTCAAATGGCTAAACATCGGTGACTGGAAGGACCAGCATTGGCAGAATAGTTCATTCCACAGCCGCAACGACGGCACTCGCTCCACCTTTTCCGCTGATGATCTCATCACTTAGACAAATTTTAAACTTTGTATTTCTTCTTTCCGTCGAGTATAACACTTGTCGGCCTGTCGATGATTGGAACCATTAATGCATCGACGTCCTAGTCCTTTTGGCAGCCACAACGGCGGACTGTCGAATGCTAAATCTTCCACGGGGTCGACAGTCTTTCTCGTCGGAAGACTTAGAGCTTTGGAATTCCGCAACGGAGGGTGCGCGAGTACTATTTCTTTTCGATCGGCGGTCCAATCGGCTAAGGTGTGACTTGATCAGCGTCGGCGGTCCTTCCATATCAGAAGCCTAGTGACTTTGGCTTCCACAACGGTGGATGGTCGAAGAACTTCCCTCTTCCGATCGACTCGAACACTTAGCCAAATTTTCCCACAATTTGCTTTTCAACGGTCTTCCGTCGGGTGCGCCTTCGCCTAACTCTTCCGCTACAGCGGAAGTCTTTCCACTAACCCTTCCGCTACAGCGAAAGTTAGTTCTGCTAAGTGTTCCGACTGCCCAACTCTTAGACGATTTTCTTGAAATTTGCTGTTGTTCTGCTGGACATAGAAGGTAATTCTCCCTTCTATCACTGCATCCTTCATGGCCCATAGAGGCCCACTATTGCAACCTTTTCTCTGATACCATACTGTCACGTCCCCATCCCCTAAACTGACGAAGAGGACACGACCAACACAACTAACACGGGAAAACAGCCCCATGAACATGAACCAGGGATTAAATGCCGAATTGAAACCTTAAACACAATGCATAACAGGATGCATAGATTCTTCCATCATACATTCAAATGCATACTAATATGCATTCCATCATACAAGCAGAAGCACAATCCAGCATACAGGGATGCATAAAACATCAACATGTTCATTACAATTCATTTGACATCAATATAATTGCAGAGATGAAGTAACCAACAACACTTATCTTTTGATGAAGAGTTTACCTCGCAACCAACTACGTCGTTGCAACGTTCCACCCAACCATAGGCTAGCGTGCTCATCAATCTCTCAGCAACATTGCCACCCCCGAGCTGGGCATGATTCCTCCAAGGATAAGGGTCAATGCAGGCTTACACATAGCCGAGGGATACAAATCAGTCAAACCAACACAGCTAGGTTTATCAGGCCATCAACCGATCGGCCAAGCCAGCACAGTCCAATGGACAACCACTGCATACCCGCAGTAAAAAAATTCAATCACCACTCTGTGATGAAGGCATAAACAACAGGGTGGAAACCCCAAACCAAAATGAGACACAGCTCAAGCCCGCAGGGCAAATTAGAGTTGTTCTTGGCCCTAACGTGGCCAAAACAACTCAACAACAACCTAAAACCAAGGTGCACCAACAACCACAACTCACAATGCAAACGATGGCAACTACACAGTCCCAAAGCAGGGGAGAAGACACAGCCAACAGAGGTGGGAATCAACAGCCACAACCCCACAATGAATGATAGCAGCCATCCATAGTCCCAAAACAGGGAAAAATCCAAATTCCCAGCATAATCCGCAGACCAACACTTACACGCATGTAACCACTCAGCAATTACAGTCTAACATGGAAAACAACTTCCAAGCGACTTCCAACAGCCCCAAACGTAACAACAACCACAATCACCACGATGAAATGCCAACAGCAGTCCATCCTGGACAATTAAGAAAATGGAATGACTTACACAGTCCCCCATTAGGGAAAGCTACATACTCCCCACCTGTGCATGAGGAGGGACAGCTCCGCTTCTGCATGCGGATGGATAGACAACCGTGACAGTGAACTCGCTTCCGTCTGAGCGTGGATGAGGAACAGACCATGATGGGGAACAAAAAGACCCCAGAGAGCACGTGCAGTGAGGAGCCTGACCAACTGCCTACGTGAGGATGAAAACAGACCGTCTCCCTCTCTGCGTGAGAGTAAATAGCTCCACTCATGCGTGCGGATGGAAAACTAATGTGAGGAGGGTGCAGACCACAGAGAGCATACGTAGTGGAGAGCGCATGAGGAAAAACATCACCGACCTCTGCATGAGGAAGATGAACAGACCCCAAATGGAAGAATCGGGAGGACGAACATACCACCGTGAGGATGCGTAGCATAGGAAGAGTGGAGTGAATGCAGTCGTGGGTGGAGTGGGCGTGTGGGCAAAGGACTGACAGTCCTGCCACCCCACTCCCAAGGACAATAACTGCCCCCAACCACCAGCAGCCATAACTGCCTCATCTACTCCACAAAACATTAAGAGGTTGGATGAGACAAGCAAGGTGACAAATCAACAAGGTGGCAATACATGGGGTTTTCCCCCATAGGCCAAGGCTTGACATCCCCCACCCCTTATCCTTCAGAATCACGCCCTTTTCATTCAACGTTGCACTGTCGTAGCTGGTTGTGGTTTATTTTGTTTGATGTACGTATTTACATGATGCCACATTATAATGTGTCGGATAGCACGTCATACCATCGGCAACTATCCCTATTGCTAAACATACACAACCAAATCGATGGTGGGGCCTTTGCCTTTAGCTCCTCACCATGATTAATTACATTATATACATCTTGCAAATGGGGTCAATACCGGGGATGTGACACTCAAAGTCACCTCGTAAATCATGTGAGTTTGTTGGCTTAAAGCATCGGCAACCTTATTCTCCTTGCCCTTAATGTGCTTAAGCTCGAAATGGTACTCGTTGAGGAAAGCCAACCATTTGGCTTGTCTCGCATTCAAATCCGGTTGATCAAATAAATACTTCAGAATCATATTATCTGTTTTCAAAAGGAACTTCCTTCCCATGAGATAGTGCCTCCACATCCTCAAAGCATGGATGATGGCTACTAACTCAAGATCGTGCGTAGGGTAATTTTGCTCATGTTCTTTCAATTTTCGTGATTGATAACAGATCGCGTGATCGTTCTACAAGAGGAATCCTCCAAGTCCTTACTTGCTTGCATCTGTGCAAACAACGAAATCCCCATCAGGATCCGCAATTTGCAACACTGGTGCGGTCATCAAAAGCTTCTTAAGATTTTGAAAACTTCCTTCGCACTTGCCTGTCCATATGAACTTATTTTCTTTCTTTTGCAAAGCGTTCATGGGGCAAGCGATTCTCAAGAAGTTCTCAATGGACTTTCGATAATATCCGGATAATCCCAAGAATGACCTAATGTCAGTGACACTAGTAGGGGTAGGCCAATATTTTATGGCTTTAATATTTTCTGGGTCCACAACTATCCCTATCTCGGAGATAATGTGACCTAGACACTATATCTGTGGTTTGTAAAAATCACATTTACTAAACTTAGCGTAAAGCTGGTGTTCTCTTAACACTTGCAGTATTACACGAAGGTGTTCTTTGTGTTCCTCTTTATTCTTGGAATAAACCAGGATGTCATCAATAAATACTAGGAAAAACTTATCCAGATGGTAGATACCTACTGAATATGTTGTTCATCATACACATAAAGTTCACGGTTGCATTGGTCAACACGAACGGCATCACTACAAACTCGTAGTTCCCGTACCTTGTATGAAAGGCAGTTTTGTGAATATCTTCGTCGCAAATCCATACCTGATGGTATCTGGATCACAGGTCAATCTTTGAAAATACTATGGCTCCTCCCACCTAATCAAACAAGTCATCGATCCAGAGGAGTCGGTAACAGTTGTTTATAGTCATTTTGTTCAACTGACGGTAATCGATGCACATCCTCATTGTACCATCTTTCTTATTTAGGAACAAAATTGGTGCTCCCCAAGGGGACACACTGGATCGGATATACCCTTTCTCTATCAACTTCTGCAACTGCAGTTTGAGTTCCACCAACTCAGGCCCCACTCATGTGGTAAGGGGATTTGGAGGTCAGAACTGATCCTGGGGTCAGTTCTATGGAGAAGTCTAAGTCTCGTTTCGGAGGTAATCCAAGGATTTCCTCCGGAAACACATCCTTGAATTCTTCAAGAACGGAAAATTCTTCCATGCATTGTTCCTTATTAGACTCTATGTCTCGGATGTTTACCACAAACAACTTGCAGCCTTTCCTAACGCATTTCTTTGCTTGTAAGGTAGATATTTTCCTTACAAAAACTTTCTTTGGAATCCCCTAAACTTTCACTTGGTTTCCTAGGCTATTAGTATACAAGATAGACTTGTGCAAACAATCGAGTATGACATGGTGTTGTTCCAGCCAGTCCATGCTGATAAATACATCGTACGATCCTAAAGGTAGGATGTTTAGGTTTACTTTCGTAAGAAAACCATTCAGTTTAAACTCACATTCTTTAACAAATTCTAAAACCTTTCGTTTTGTACCTGTGGCTAACTGAACCAGCCAAGGTTTATCATGTTTTACTTTGCCTAGTTTGCATATATCAACAATTTTAGGTGCAACATAGCTCCGGCAAGCACCGGGATCAATAAGTATTGAAACAAAAGTGTTCAATATCTTACCTTCTATCTCGATCATCGTAGCTTGATGATCTTCCTGTTGGCCATCCAATGCTGCATAGATCCAGGGTGTTCCATCTATGTCCTTGACAATTGGCACTTCTTGTAAGTTGTGCAAGACCCCACCAGTCTTATTCTTACAATATCAAGCATAATGAGGCCCGCTACATTTCCAGCACTTGATCTGTAGCGGGGTAGCATTGGCTCCACTTGCTATGGGTTTGTTAACATTAGCAACTGGTACATAAGACTTTGTACCAGGTTTATTAAAGTTCTGTTCGCTTGAAAGTTGTTATTCTACTTTTTGTATGGCTGTGGATTGGACCCAGGTTTACGGTTATCAGAGAAGTTCTTAGACTTGTCTCGGTTTTGTTTCATGTTCTCCTACCTTAGTTGTCCATGCTCATAATAGAGCCTATCTTTGTGCAGCATGGTATCCAAAGTCTTAGGCATGTCAAATTCAATCATGTCCCGAAAACTAGGAAGAAGACATCCTAGGAACTACTAGATCTTTACCTTTTCTTCCTTGATGTATGGTACATAATGCATCAACTCCAGAAATTTGTTAATAAACGCATCCATAGTCATGGATCCCATGCATAGTTCGTGAAACTCTTTCACTTTTCTGTCAAATAACCTTTATGACATATATTTTTCATATTAAAGTTTTCAGAAAGTATCCCAGAGTATTTCTTGTATCTCCTCTTTCTTGGTGTGTTTTAAATCTCTCCACCATCTTGCTGCTTTTCCATTCAAGTTATAGATGGAAAGCCTAGCCTTCATCTCACTTGAATATCTATGAACCTGGAAATACTTACGCATTCCCAGCAGCCACTCTTCATCATTTTCCCCCATGTTTACTTCACCTTCATAGGTCAGGGATCTTATTTTTTGGAACTCCCCCTGAAGACTGTCATTACTCTTTTGCTTCTTTCTCTATGGAGAAAGTGAGTCACCATTAGAAGGACTTTGATGATATTCTTTAGTTGCCTCAGGGGTACAATCTTTTCCTTCTTATCTTGGGATATTGGCCCGGTTAGGGTATGGTTCTCTCTTGGATTTGTTGGTGGACTAAGTGGGTTTACCTGGCGGGATTCCTCCCATCATGTTTCTCAGCAAGGCTTCATTTATAGCTTGTTGTTCCTTCCTTTTGTTCAGGCTGTCTTCTCTGAAACTTTTCAATTCAGCTTGAATACTATGTAAAGTTTTCAAAACACCAGATTTTAGCTCTACCACTAGCTCCGCTTCCGGAGTGGGGGTGGTCATCTTCCCTTGACGACTGTTTTCTTCCTCGGTATTCATAAACTTATCAGTGTTGTAACTAAAAATTTCCTGTCAACACAAAAAACTTTAAATGAACAATTTTTTTATGTTAGTAACATATTTAATTAACATACTTTATTTTCTCTAAGTGAATGCTTGGTGCGCCCATAGGTCTCTTAGTATTGAAAATGGGCTCTGATACCACTTGTAATGTCCCATAAAAAAAAAATAAAAAAAAATAAAAAAAATAAAATTATAGGCTAGTAAAAACTACCTAAACGAAACATTATTCACTTGCAGAACTCTATCGTACACTTCATTTGCCTCTATTTAGTCGTAAGTTGTTCTTACGTTCTGTCTTTTACTTTCGGTTATTATTTTTAATGTATTTTACTTATGATGTTGTAATGTTGTTTAGTGCTCAGTATTATGTTTACACTTTTGTCGGTTATGTGTCGTTACTAGATTTATATGCTTCATCCCTTCCACATTGTTGCACTTGTTAATTTTAGAGTCCTAACTTAACTTTGTTTGCGGGGAGAAAGTGGGCGGAGTGGCGGGACTCATTCTCCCATGACGGTCTGAGAGGTAAAGTATTACTTGACACACATACTTACTTAGTTCAATTGAACTAAGGCACCTTATTTATTTACTTCTAGGTTTACGTCGTATAAAAAGGCTTAGTAGAGACTTTGATCATTTCGAGTTTACATTGTGTTTACTGTTTAATGTTACGCTTCCTTACTGCTTCGGATTTATAGCAAGGTAAATCCTATTCTGCTAATTAACTAATCTAGATAATTAACTATGTGATACCTAGAATCTATACATTTATAATCATATCCATTTCATCTTACTATTATTAACAGATCTTCCTATCTTTATTTTGCAGGTATAGCCTTGGCTAGTACATAAACTTGAAATTTATTTAAGGTAATACTACCATAGCAAATTGCATATGCCATGGTTATTAAGAATTTGAGCTTAGGGACAAAAGCATTGTGCTAAGGCTTCAAGCCTAAAGTCTACACGCTACCTACCACATACTAGGACTTTGGGCTAATGCATCCCATGTATGAATGAGAATTGGTATTATAATCTAAGTTCTACGTAGATGTTTTGGGGTGACAAACATTGTATGGGTCATGCATTACACAGACCTTATTTTATATGATACATTGTAAGGGTTTTGGGGTGGCGCGATTTATCATATGGTTGAACCATAGATTAGAGGGGTTTAAGCGTGGTATGGAGGGTGGTATTAAACAATACCTTGCAATGAAGCTTGACTATGGGGGATTGGATTTAATAATACGTTAATGGCCACCAGTTGGTGCATTTAATTTCCTTGGAAATTGTGGCAGCCTTCCCTTAGGCTTGGCTCACGAAGGGAAGGCATGGCCTGAGGGACTTTGTAGAAGAGAAGGGGATGCTTCCTTGTGTTGGGTCTATAGGTTTTTGGCCAGATCTTGTGTAGGTGTCCATAGCTCTGTGGTTGAGCTCACTATCTTAGCAATTCAACTTTCCACCTCCCTAGCAGCCTCATAAACCCAAATGTGTTTGTCTTGGGTAAGCTTTGATGTATATTTGGCTATGTGTGAGCCTGCTGTAGTTTCCTTATTCCTTGTGGGAATCATGCCCAACTCGGGGGTGGTAGTGCTGCTTAGCGATTGATGAGCACACTGTTTAATGGTTGGGTGGAACGTTGCAACGACATAGCTGGTTGTGGGACAAGCTTCTTCTCAAGATAAGTATATCTTGATTTTAATCTCAACAATTGTATTTGTTTAAATGAATTATATGAACATGTTGAATGCTTGAATGGATGAATTTCTTCCACTGTATAATTGCAATTGTTATCCATCTATGTATGTTTTATTTCAATGCATTTTTATTATTATGTTCATGGGGCTAGTTTCCATGCTTAAATGATAGTAGCAGTGTCGCAGTCGCGTCCTGTCAGATGGGAGGGGACGTGACATTCCCCCTCGAGAGCATCACTATGAGTAGATACCTGATGTACACGTACAAGATAAATAGCATGGAAGACTAGATTCTCCCTAAAATTGCTTTAAAATCCAGTCAAGGCCACTTGCAGCTCAAGAGAAGTTGGCATGAAGAAACTACGGCTTTGTTAAACCATTGAGGGATTGTTGAAAATGTCACTTTGAAAAATATCAATAATATCAAAAATAATATTACATTTAAGTTTAAAGAGAAAATATGGGTATAGAAGGATTTAAAGGTTAAAAAAGAAATTAAGATACTATAAGGAGGTCATTAACCCTAATCTACAAGATAAAAAATATCTCTCTATTTTAACTAGCTTGAAGAAGAAAACTAATATATCCAAAATAAGAACGAACTCTCATGAGCTTTGTAGTGAAAGAGGGTGTTGGGAAATTCCTAAAACATCGTTGGAGGAGAGGATTTTCCATCTCTATGAGACTAAGAGCATTAAGGATGAAAGTCACTTTCATCTTAGAGTAACTTACATAAACCTACATTCGATCACAATTTCACAATCATTATTCCAATACTAACATCCCTAACCTTCTAACTTGTCAAAACTATGGTGATCTCGATGTGTTTCTTCTACGCCTTTTGAGCATATGAATAAAATATTTCAGCAAACCAAGTAATTTATTCCTTTCTTCTTAAGGTACGATAGACTAAAGTTGGTCTCAGTGGACATTAACCACCACCACCACCACCATCATCATCATCATCTTTTTTAATAAAAAAATTAAAATAATTGATAAATCGAAAACAAAGAATATCAATAATAATTTGTTTTACATAAAAGTCTAAAATAATTATTCAATCATAAACAAATGAATATTAATCATCTTCTTTAAATAAGAATTTTAAAATACATAATATAGATCATGAACAATGAGTAAAAATTTTATTTTATTTTTTGCTCGAAACTCCTTCACTTTATGGAAGTGACCTTTGATCTAAGAAACCATGACCCAGGGGTATCTATTATTTCATAATCCCCCAGGGATCGCACCCATCCTGGACCAGACTAGTTGTCAGCTTGGATGGATTTGGGGGGAGTCTTCTCTCAACTAGCTCACCCCTAAAGGGAATTGAATCCATGTCTCCTTATTGACAAGACACACACCTTAACCGAATAAGTTAGCAAAAAATGACAAACAAATAACAATTTCACATAAACAATAATATGCTTATAAATCATTAAAAAAAATATTAATCTTATTCTTTATAAGAATTTTAAAATACGTAACATAGATTTTTGTTCAAGTAGAAAATACATATTTTAGATTGTGAACAATGAGTAACAATTTCACATAAATAACAATATGTTTATAAATTCTCTTTCACGGTTTTTACACTTTATAAAAACCATACACTTATTCTATCCAACATTGATGTGCTCGGCATGCCATGTTACATAATGATGTAGAACCGGAGGTGTAGTACGCCATAGTGGCCATTCATTCATTGGATAAAATATAGAGGTAAATTTGTGGATTCTTGAGTTTATAATTGGTCTGTCCATATGTGTGAGCTCTCTATCAATTTTAATCATAACTTTTCTTTACAGAAAAGAACATAGATGTGGACCAAAAATCTAAAATTGGACTCGAGCAGTGGGAGAATATATAGTTGCGATGGGATTCCAATCAGAAAAACATCACTGAATATGATTCTGGACTCATCCCCTTCTGATACATTTGGGGAGATACAAGTCTCCCATGATTGATCGCACATCGATATATGATTTATTTGGATAATTCATACTCATGTGCTTATAGAGAGAGTTACAGTGCTTTCGGCATCATATACCATGATCTCTAGACTTAATGACACTTCTTCGTTAAGTTCAAGTAGGTATATGGTTTAGGTCTACTAAGATAGGTAACTCTAAACCTCCTTGCATGTTGGATTTCCCTCGTATAACACGGTAGCTCTTCAGTACTTTGTGAGTATTTTGATGGAATACAGAAATTTGAAATTTCATTTAATCACTTATAAATAAGTATGATGAGATCAATATTTTTCTCGAGTCGTTTTCACTCGAAAGTTATTAAATTCTTTTCAGTAACCCCTAGCGCTTACCAGAGACCATACTCAACGCCTATAACAAGGAGTTACAAATATAGTGCAATACCAGATCTTTTGCTCAACACTAAATGCTAAGATGTACTTGTACGATAAAACTAGGGATACAATGGCCAAGGATATGATGCTCCAAATATTATGCTCAACATCAACATGGAAGGTTCCAGGGATTATGCCCAACACATCCAATTATCTTTTCATGTGTTCTAGAGCTTCTCGCTCAACACAAAGGTAAGTACTCATGTGCTCTAGAGCTTCTTGCTCAACACAATTCATCAATCCCTCAAGTGTTCCAGAGCTCCTCGCTCAACACAAAACATCTCGTCAATCATGTGCTTTAGGGTCCACGCCCAACACAAACAAGCATATACATATATCATCAATAATTGGCTTACGCCCAATATATAAAACAAATCATCATGTTCATATGCAGTGGGGTTTTTGGCTCAATGTAAAATAAAACATCAAGATAATCATCATAATCAATAGGCACATGCCTATAATTATTCGGTCCAAAATTCGAGATTTTATATTATCCACTGTGATCCCAGTCCACTCGGGTTTGTTTGACAGTTGAATACAACTATAAGATAATTTCCTCGGCCCAATACATGATCCTTACAATACAGTTGAAACTAGTTCTATTGCTTGGTTAATTCATGTGCCATTATCCATTGTTACAAGACTTCGTAGCAATTATTATTTCCTTTACCCATTACTCTTTGACATACATAGATGTCGTATGAATGGTGGGGGTTTAAAGTGGGTATTAATGACTAATTTTTATGCATTAAGTGTTTTAAATGCATCAATTTGGGCCTTATAATCATATTGATAAAGGTCATCTAATAAGTGTTTTAAATGCAGCATATTGGGCCTTATAATCATATTGATAAAGGTCATCCAACCAAGAGACCAGAACAGTTCATATGAGTCACATCAAAGATGATTTTATCCACAAATTTAGGTCCATGAGACACTACATGTGTGTGATCTTAAAATATGAACTATTATTCTTTTACTTAAGTGCATAAGGATAAGGATGATGATTCACTATAAAATGTAATTTATCAACAATGGATTTGGTAATCAAGTTCTCTTGGGATTCATTGTTGAAGATAAATGCAGTGGAGAAATCATATGAAAGATGTGTATGTGTGGTAAACAAACTATCTTGGGTATTTAGGGGAGAAGTATTGCAGTAAGGTGACTTTATTCTCTTTAACTCTTTATAAATTGTTTCTTCACAAAAGACCTCAATGGGAGCATTGTTGTCTTCCTTACCAGGGGATTGTAAAATCAGATTTTTCTTCTTTAATTGGGAGCAATAAGACTTATCATGTCCTTGTTTCTTATAACATTGAAAAAATTTAGCATAAGAAAAAGAATAAGAAGTAGAATATTCAGAGGAAGATTATGATCATGTAGTAGTAGGAGCTATGCACTTTAATGGTATTACACTAGAGGATGAGGAACTTTGTTATCTATTTTGATAAAAAAATGTTCTTTGGCCAACTATACTTGATTTTATATGGCACCAATGGTGGATATGTCTTCTCGCTATAGATTTTCTTGTATGCCACTTTTGAATTTGAGAACATGTGTGTTGGTTGAATCAAAGATGTTGAGAAGAATACGCAACTTGTTGAATTGGGGAGTCTATTCTTGTACCAGCATATTGAAACCTTGATGCAAATATAGCCACTTGTAATACCCCTGTTTGAGTCCCCCTGAACTGAACATTACATATGATGTAATTAGCAATATGTAAATTCATGTATGGTAGAACAAATGTATAATTTTGAATTTATTAATATAAAAATATATATAACTGGCTTCAACGGTGGAAAAGCGCTTCAGAGATGGGCGACAGGTGAATTCACTAGTAAGAGGTAGGGTGGTTTGTAGATGGCCTAGTGGACTATAATTTAACCTTGTTACCACCTTGAGTACCTTGAGGAAGACCTCTTGTCCTTAATTTAGATCCTAAACCTATGTTTTAAACT
The DNA here is from genome assembly GCA_001517045.1 of Pseudotsuga menziesii. Lineage (NCBI taxonomy): Eukaryota > Viridiplantae > Streptophyta > Pinopsida > Pinales > Pinaceae > Pseudotsuga > Pseudotsuga menziesii. The sequence goes on from LPNX010115701.1 coordinate 22,616, forward strand.
CAAAAATATGTTTTAAATACTAAGTGTGATTAATGGGTGATTAGGTGGGGGGTTATATATTTATGGACATGTTTCTTATGGAGGAAGAATCTCTTATGCAACATTGAGGAATAAGGATTGGAAAACGAGGGGGGAGAACAAAGAACGGGGGGTGGAAAAGGGGGTGTGTGAGGAAAGTCGGGATTTTCGACGTAAGAGTGAGCATGTTGGGAGTGTTTTGTTATGATCTATGGTCTTTACTTTTTTTGTAAATGTTTTTTTGTATCTTGCTTAATCTCCAGTTCATCACTGTCTATCCCTCCTCAAGTATGGCAAACTATAGGAAAAAATCAGTTTTTTTTGTAACTCTCGGAAATTTCCAAACACAGTGTTTTCAGTCATGGTGTATGTTGATAACAAACAATCAACAAGTTTTTTTTTTTTTTTTTGTACTAGATGATTGTGTTCAACCTTTTTTTTATAATGAAATTTTTTCTAGTTTCTGTTAAAAAAACAAAAAATGTTTTTGGAGATTACCCATTGCAACACTACTCTAGCCAAAAAACACTTAACTACAAAGTTTTAATGAGATCCAATGCATTGATACTCATATAATCAAACCCTATTTTCCATAAATAAAAATAAATTTGACTACATCTCAAAACATTTCACATCTAACTCATTATCGATCACTAAAATTAACTTTCAAAACTAATATATTATAATTAATTAATAAAAAATAATATTATTAAATTAATTTAAATACTAAATTAACTTTCAAGACTAAAAGTTTATTAAGTCATTATCAATCACTAAAATTAACCTTCAAAACTAATATATTATAGTTAATTAATAAAAAATAATATTATTAAATTTATTTATTACTAAAATTAACTTTCAACACTAATATTACAATCAATTGATTCATAATAAATAATAATATTAAATTGATTAAAAAGTTTATTACCACATAAAGTAATATAAGGAAGAATTTTCCACACGTCTTTCCATTAACATCTTGGAATATCCTCTTATAAATTAAGAATATTATACATACATCTTTTAATATTTTATATTTATTCAATATTCTCATTTATTTTATGGTTACTGAGTGTACATCTTTATCATATTTCATAACTTGAATAGAATTTCTTTAAATTAGAGTGATTGTATATTATCATTATATTATAACATTATTCACATATTATAGTTTAATTAAAATTGATTCTTTTGTTAAATTAGAGTGATTATATTATTAATCATTATATTATAACTTTGTCGCAAATTTATAATTTTAAATTAAAATTAAAATTATTTTATTATTCTATTTAAATGTTGTATAATTCTTTTTTAATATGAATTAAACTTAAATAAATATATTAACTTACCATATATATTATAATATTTAATTATAATTAAATAGTATTATTTAAATTTAGAACATTTTACATCTTTTACAATATGTAATAATTTATTTTAGTTTTATTTATTATAAATTAATTATCTTTTAGATGTCGCTCAATTGGTTGGAGTCCAAATCCAAAGACCTTTTAATATCGAAATATGAAGTTCAATTATCATAATCTTTTTTATTATGAATTAAAATTAATTAAGCATATCTATTTATAAAACATATTTATAACATTAAATTACATTCAAACTTACAAATATGTAACAACCATATTCAAACTTATATTATATTATTCAATTCTAGAAAATATAATAATTCGTTACATAAATGTTAATTTATTTTCATAAAATTTAAAAATTTACACATATTCGATTATAATATTAAGAAAGACTGAAACTTTGTCAAATGATGTCTATAAACTAAATTGGCGGTCTCTTAAAACTGCTACACAAATAAAAGAGTCTTCAATAGATGTGTCTTTCACCGATAAGGATGAACCAGTCCATATAAATTTGTTAGAAAAACGTCAGATAGATTGGGAAAAAGCTCAAGGCTATAAATATGTGCACTTAGGCACTATTAAGCTTGGATTGCGGCCGTTAGTTCACCCATATTTACTAGTTTCCTCTTTATGTGTAGCAATAGACACTAGACATCGTAATTTTGCCGATGCAATAATTGGTGGTTTTACCGCTCCTCTGCATGATGGTCCTGCCTTTGGCACCATCTATCCTAAATATTCTGTTAGTTTGGAGGATCCTTACATATATGATCTGCTTAAGGCTTATATCCTGCCTAAGGGTTTTAACATGGACACTAGATCAAAGATTATCCAGTTAAAGGGTGTGGTTGTCGTCATGTTTGGAAATGATACTCTTCCCCCACTACGGTCGCATGTGCATCAGAGTTCACACTTGCACAACGTGGTGGAGTCTGAGAAATCTAAACAATCTACCCTAGTAACATTCGATTGGACCAGTATAAACTATCCCAGGAAATGGGAAGTTAAATACAAAGAACTGAGAAATAATGAAAGGCTAGCTAATTCCTTCTCAGCTCAGCCTCTTACCTTTGATAGGACTACCAGTTCTTTTCGAGTCCCAGATGAACTCCCTACTCGCAGATTTACACCTCCACTAATTAAATCTACCTCCTCTGCTTCCTATAATAATGCCAGGCGTCAAGCTGAAGCAAACTCTGTTTCTACCTCCTCCCCGCAACCACCCTTCTCTGGATTACATTAAAATGAACATCGTGGCCAGCATGCTGAGTGTCCTGCATGTCATAAGATTCTACAAAGGATCCAACATCATAAAAACAAGGATCCACCTACCTTAGGTATGTTCTCCCTACCTAGGAGTAATTCAGGTATGGAAGTTGTCAATCAAGGGCAAAGGTCGTTCCTTCTAGGATGAAATCTCCCAGAAACCCCTTTTTGACAATTCTCCATAGATGGCCAGATTAAAAAAGAATTCCTGCCTTATAAGTCCTCAACCCCTGATCAAGTTGTCTTAGACGAAGTAAAACTTGCAAATTGGGGTAATATGCAACAAAAATTGACTGCGCAGAATCTAGATGATATAGCTCAAGATATCATCTTCTTGAAAGCACAAATGGTAGAAGAAAAACAAAAAATAGAAGCAATAACATGAAAGCTTGGGTTGCTGGATCATCTCTTGCATGATTCAACAGAAATAAAAATAGAAGTTGAAATCACTGCTACAAACACTGATAAAAGGTTAGCTGTGCTAGAAGAGCTTTTGACAAAGACTAAAACTTTAAAAAAGAAATTTCATGTTGTCAGTGACCATGTCTTTGCCTTAGCTACAAAAGGACATTAGAGAAAGCCATCTCACTCCAATAGTCTTTATTTTGGTCAGTTTAGCGTGTCTGAGGATGATACTTGTCCTGAGTATGATTTTGGTCAAAATGAAGAAGGGACTGACTGCTAAAAAAAAGGGGATTGACTGCTGAATTGACATGCCTTGCAACCAGAACTGATGATACATAGTCCATATTGAATGCATGCTCCTTCAATGGTTCTTTTGAGGTGTTTTCACGTGTAAAAAAGGGAAAATCTAATATGCCAATCAACCAACATTTTGGCATCAACATTGTTATCAACTAAGTTGCATTAATTTGGATTTCTAAACGAGCCACCAAATATGAACAATCACTTGTTCAAAATTCAGAGTTCAGAAGTTCTTGCAGGCCTTCCTAGGCAAAAAATTTAACATGTTCATACCCCATGAGGAATTGTAATAAAATGAGTTAGCATGGTGGATTTATGTAAAAGGTTTGGCTTCTTAGGAATTATTCATTAATACATTATTCTAGGGTGTTTTTTCCTTGTTAATTATTTATTTTTTTAAGTAATAAATAATTTTTGAGTTTTTCACTCAAACCTCCAAAGCTGGAATAATCACATTAATTAATTAAGCCTTCTAGGAGGTTATTAAAACCTATGTGTCGATGTATATTACCATGCTATTCATTATTTTGAGTCAATATGAACATGTCCTAAGTCCCCCATAGGTTTTTTTTATTTTCCGGAAGAAATTAGTTTTTTCATTTTTACAAGCTTATTTTTAATAAGTTAAATGTAAAAGTGTAAAAAGTCATAAAAGTGTGGCTAGGAGGTTGTTTTTGCCATGGGGGTGCTCATTTTCTAACTTAGAGCACCCACTTAACCCCTAGACCAACTTTCCTAAGTTTTTTGAGTAATTATTCAACCCCAAATTTAATAATTACTTGAAAAACCCAAAAACCCAAGAAAAAATTAAATATTAAAAAATTCGACAATTAAAAAAATAAAAGATAATTGCCAAAAAAGAGTTGGGTGACTTGGAAAATCATTTTGGAAAGTACTCGGGCAAGGGAGACAAGCTAGATGTTGTTGTTTCAGTGAATTTCATGAGTTGTGAGTTTCCTCTCCAAGTGGGGATGCTAGCTTGGGTGGAAAAGCTCTTGGATTGGAAAAATGTTTGAGTTTTAGCAAGTAGCATGGCCATCATTGGATGTTGCCATAAGATGCATCCTTTTCCACCTCACTACACCTCATAGCCACCTCTTCAACCCTAGCACAACATCCCCTCTCTCTTTGTCAGTTTTCTATTTAAGCAAGGCAAACCCTCCTCATTCTTTACGAATGATTTGGGCATTGAACCTTTTCTCTTGTATGTTATAATTTTCATCATTGTGGAATAAAGTGAAGGCTTTGGAGGCATACTTGTGTCGGGCATTAGTGTGTGGTGATCTCTTGCTGTGTATGAGATATAACTGTATTAATTTCTTTCTTCATTCTTAGTTGTTCTAACCGGTTTTTGCTAAGGATAAATAAGTAGTTTCTTATTTGTTTCTTGAGCTATTTATGCAAGTAGATCTTCAATTTGCATGTTTTACTTGTTTGTATGCATACTATCTAGTTTTTCTTTTGCTTAAATACTCCCGGATATAATGCTTTGGTGTAGTATTGTTCAAATTTATGCAGGAATATCTAGCGTGGAGGATTGATGGATCTTGTTTGATTCCATCACATCTCTGTGATTTTTTTTAGAAGATTCAAATCCCTCCGCTCTCTACTTGAGGACTCCATTTCCCAAGCTTCAAATATTTGGGGGCATCTTTCTTTTCCTTCATCCATCACATTAAGAAATTTAAATTTTTGGTTACTAGTTTTCATTTTGCATATTCGAATCCCACTGAAATATTGAAATATCATAGCTTTTTGATTTATATATGCAAATTTAAATATTCAGATCTGATTATTAAAGTTTTATTATACAAGATCTAATTGCAAGCAAGTACTAGTTTGATTCCTAAAATTTTCTATCTTTAAAGTACTTAAATATTCTTGATCAAATTTTTATGTTTTAACCTAATTTCCCATCATATTTAATAAAACATTATTTGCTATTTTGCAGAAAAAATTGGTCTGATAAAGAGGCATTCTCGTGAAATTTTGAAGATCCGAATCAAACCGGAAGCCCCTCTTCTCATACTTCTTCCATTGGTCATTTATCAAAGGCCTTTAATTGTAAAAAACTTGTTGTTCTTATTCTACAAAGGAACAAAAGTACTTCTTTCTTCTAGTCATTGTAAGAAAGAGAAGCAAGTGGGAAGCCAAGAGCCCACACCCCATCCCCCCAGGGGGGATTCGCACTGTTTTGGTTTTTTTCTTTTTTTTTAAAGATTTTCTTTACTTTTTTTTTAGTTTATTTTAAGTTCCTAAAGTAAAATTAACCCAATCCAGCTGTGTTCTCAGTAACAAGAGTATCAGCGTCGAGATTTTAAAAACTCATACTTAGCTTTAAAAAACTTAAAATATCCAAGACTTCGAGGCCCCGTATGCTCTACACCATTGCAGTTGTCTGATCAGTTGGTTGTATCAGAAAGGGATATGAGTTACTAGATTTAATAGGAAAATCCACACAAGTGATTTTATCAAGAACTCGGGAGGTTGCAAAGGGTAACTACTACAGAGTCAGGGGGCTACTCCAAGCATGTTCATCCTCATGCCCTGTTGGACACTTGGTATTACCGCTTTAGCACTCAATTCGAAGGGACTTTACTTGTTGGGCCAAACCCACAATTAACCCATGCCCTTAATTACTCACTTAATAATCTTAAAATTGACCAACTGAGACAACTGCAATACTTCATAAGACTTCACTAGCAACCCTTACACAAGCACTCCATTAGCACTCATCTATTTTGGCAATCTTATTTATTTTTATGCTTAAGTTAATTTCTGTGTTGTGTGGACTTATATTTGATGTGTTAATTATTTATATCATTTGTGGTTCATATTAGTTGTGATATTTTATTTCATCTCATCTCCTAGACTAATTGTTTTATGTCATAGATTAAACACCATAGTTTATTTTACTAGGGACCACCCCCATTGGCTTTGCTAGGAGAGAGCCTAGACGGAGGAGTCAAGATCAAGTGACAGCACTTGACTCTTGCTTGCCCCCAAGGTCACACCTAGTGGCTTAAATATTTCTGCCATGTGACCCGAGGTGTGAATTAGGCGGAAACAAGCACCATAGGTAATCATTACAGACTTGACTACAGAAAGAGCGTCTCACTTAAAAACAACAGGTTGAGTGTACCATTTGAATGAATATTTTACCCCTGGACATGATCTACAGCAGATAAAGGGATATATTAGACTAGAAAGTGTGGTTGAAATGAGCATTAAAGGCTTTAAAGGAAATTGTTGCATATTCACAATCCTATTTCCATATCATCGGAGTATTGTTCAGAAGAGAAATAATTTAGATGCTCCACCCAATAGAAATGTCATCGCCCAGAATAATAAGAAATTGCACTCTATATCTGTCATATGATGAAAGTATTCTCTGATCTTGTATACATTGAAAGGACAACAGTTGCCATAGATTATTCAGTTGATGGGAGTTGCCATCATGATCAAAGAATTTGAAGTGGGTTACGGGTTTGCAAAGACTCTATCTACTAGCGTTAATCAATAACAAGATGGCAAAGACATAACTCATCATGTTTAAGTACTTTGTTTAGTAGAAGGATACCTTTTGCTCTGCTTCTGTCCATGACTTCATTTGAAGAAAAAAACCATCGATTTGATGATTTCTGGAGGATGGTATACTTTGGAACATGTGACAGCCAACATTTGGAGGGTTTTTGAATTAAGCCAGTTCCATAAATATGAGCAGAGTTGTTGAGGTGATCAAAACATGTTTGGAGGAATCTATGGTGCTGTTCTAATAGCCTTTCTAGTGAAGATTGATTAGCTAGGAAAATGGTTATAGCATAATTCATCTTCATGGTAAATAAATAGTGTGCAACCTGTCCATAATCAAACAACAGCTGGAAGCAGGTGTTCCCAGCAGTTAGCTCAAGATGAGGAACACCCAAGATACAAAGAAAACAAGGGCTAAGAAAGATTCATTAAAGGAGATCCATGAACTCTCACCTATGCAGGAAAATGTCAAAATTGAAGGCCATGAGCCTATTTTGGCATACTTGGATGACTCCAAGTAATTGCATTTGCAGGGTGTCATTTCATAAAATTACCAAGGTAAAGACATAAGTTGCAAGAATACAATGTTTAGGAAATAAGGCAGATGAATCCACCTTTTGAGGTGATCACTGAACAGTGTAAAAATGTGATCCACGACATTACTGAAGCAGAAAACTTTGCTGACCTTTGTACCTTGATTCATGATATGCAACGAATTTGGAAGAGAGTGCAAGATACTGGTCAAGAGACGATTGACCTTGTAGATAGTCGTACACAGTATTCACGAGACTCTTATAAGAAGCAGGTGTCTAGTTTGTTTGAGGGAAAGTATCACTAGAGCAGTGTTTGACATGATCAGTATCCTCACGAAACCATGGAATGTTGTCACAACAGACTGCAGTAAACAAACTACCAAATGATGCAATTATTAAGACCATAATTTGAGGAGTGTTGCTATTTGTTTTCCAATATTCTTGAGGTCATCCCACCTTATAAATGTTGTTATAATTAGGTTGCACACATGTCATGTTCCCATATTTTTATGGTTTAAAAATTTCCTAAGTCGTCTTAGATTTTAAAAAAAAATCTAGCATTCCCCCAAAACGGGGAAGTGAAACCCCGAGATGAAGTTGTATATGTTGTAGAAAGAGAATTTTTTTTTGTTATAGAGCAATTTGTGACATAATAATCAGAACAAAAATAGTTTTCCCATAATATAAATATGTACATCAATTATGAATTATTAAAAGTATGTTGAATTATTTTTTGTAGCCAAGAAGAGATAGAGTATGTAGGCGCTTTTCTTCTTCTTTTCGAAGTGAGACATAGGAAGTGTTGTTCATCTTTGCATATAGTTAGAAGGAGAATGATGGTACAATTCACATTCCTTGTAATGTTGTAGTCCGAGACATTGCTGTGAAAGTCAAGCCTTGACGTTCAATGTTACCAATATCGATGGTTGATCTTGTTAATGTCAACCCTTGGGATTTATGGATAGTTAATGCCCAAGCCATCTTGAGGGGAACTTGTTTTCTATTATTTCATTGTATAGGTGGAATAGGTTTGTGATTTGGGTTGGATTGGTCCCATGGAAGCCCAATGTAATTATCAAATTCCACGACAACATATGTTGGTAATTGAGGAGAGTTAGATTGACGTCTGTACACAATTTGGATGACCACTTCTAGAGCACCATTTACTAATCATGATTGAACCCAAAGATTACAAGTTAGCATTACTCTTTGGCCTACACATAATAGTATTTCTTGGTTGAGTTGGTGGTCATCTTCATGTTCTGCATCTGAACACTTGGTGAAATCTGCGATAGACCTTGCAATTGGCATTGCTAATGATTGTAGCATGTATTTATTGTGATTTTTTGCAAGGATGTTTGTTGCAAAAAGATGGATTGTTGTATCATATTTTGAACGTTCCTTTGCTGATAAGAATGTATTTTTCCTATATTGGAGGAGGTTCCGATCTTCCAATGTTGGTGTAGCATTGTGGATGTTTGTCAGGAGCTCACGAAATCGTTGTTGAGTGCCATTAGTCCTTGCTTGTTGAAATATTGTTTCTAGGATGATGACGGTTCTAAATTCAATCAATAAACGATTTCCCAAAAGTTGCTCCTGCGTATAAAGGTTTGTCCATGACAGGTGGCAGTTGGCCTAAATCACCAATAAGAATTATTGATCCATTGTCGAATGAGTGGTTATTTTTTTCAGGGAAGCACTCACGCAAGTGACTGCCAATTTGTAGAAACAATTTAGGCCCTATGAAGCTCATCTCATCAATGAGAATGTATTGAATATGTTTAATTTCTTCTTGCAACATTGATAGTGCTTTTCCATGCAAAGGTTGCATATTCTTGATAGGAATTTGGAGCCCTGTGTGTATAGTGGTAGCATGTATGTTAAACGCTGCAACTCTAGTTGGTGCAAGTAACAACAGTGGGTTGTGACCAGCGGCTGCTTGAGAATATAATGCTTTCTTAATGGTGTTGATAAGGTAGGATTTATCTGTTCTTGCAATTCCTTGAATGATCATCCGTAATGGTTCTTTAGTTCCTTGTTGTTTTGAATGTTGCAAGATTATGTTGAACACCATATGTTTCTTGGGGGATAATGTGTTTGTTATAGTAGACTGGTAAGTTGTATCCTATATTACTTGTCCATTCCTTCGATTGTAGTCGATATAGTTTGATGGAGACTCTATTTTAGTTGTCGATACTTCTGGATGACTCCATGCATGGTTGATATGAAATTCTCGAAGGTCGAGCATGTCAATATCATTTATATGAATGTCACCTCTAGGAATTAATATTTATAGTGTTTTCCATTCATTCATTTCATTGTCAGGGTAGATATTGGTATCTTCATCTTCAGATGTTGTTTCAGTGGAAGTGGGTGGAGGAATGCGATCGACATGCCATGCATGATAGGAATTGCATATGGATTCCCAATTTCAGATAATGGTTGTCTTTGTAAGTCCTATATTTTTGTTGAAGGAATGAAAGGGTTTATATAAAATCAATTCACTCCAACAAAATTCAACATATGAGTCAGAATATTTAGATGGAATTGAAGGGATACATGGACAATTGCAGTGACAGTTCTTTTCTTCCATTTTTCATTCTTGCGTGCTTTATTGTATGACCATTATTGAGAAAGGTTGATCAAGGAGAAATGTTTCAAAGATAGAGGTCATTTTAAGTAGGCATCTATGAAGCTGGACCCAGATAAGCAGTTAATTGAGTCAATAGATACACGGCGAAATATTTGACGACCAATGTTTAGCATGATGAAGGTCCTACTGCATGTAACAAGTGGTGATTTTTGCAACATATGGCAAGTTTCTTGAGCACTAATGTCTCGATCAACTATTGCTTCTGAGAGTAAACGTCGATAGGAATATGATGTTGGATCGTCTGGACACGTTGGAGTTGCAATTCTAGTGAGCATATGATGGTAGGTTTCTGATTTTCCTTCTGCTTTGGAAGCATATTTTGTTATGTATTTCAAGGCACCATAACGTGAGAGCACTGGTTGGAAATCCACATTTTCTCGCTATGTCTGAAGTATATATGTGTTGTGAATGTTTAACTGATCATCATTCTGTGCTGGATGGTATGTCTTTTGTCCCTTTTCATCAATGTGTAGTGATGGCTCATTTTGTACCTCCCAAGGGCATTTATATCTACATTCACGTTTATTTCCTTTTTTGCGTAGACATGATTTTTCACTGCACTTTGTATGTCTTTGAAATCGATATAGAAGTTGTTCATAGTCCTGAAGTGGATTGGATGAAAGTATAGCTTTTGTGTCTAGCAAACATGGGTCATCTTCAATGGATTGATACATATGAATGTTTGTTTCATGATTTTCTCTAGGATTCCAAGTTGTAACATATTTATCGAAGAAACTCTTTGCATTATTGACTTGATCCTCATCTTTCCAATTTAATGTTTCCATGTTCGGAGCACCATCAAGCCACAAGAAGCCATGTATATGTGTAGATCCACGATGTTTCCATTCATATCTGTAAAAGAAAAAAGATATGGTGAGTGTAAATGAACAATATGTACATGTTTTGAAGAGAGAGTAAGAAATATGATATAATGCATACATGTACCAGTAATATGTTGTGTGCATTTGTTTTTAAATCATATCCTCATGGAAGATTGAAAATATTTTATGCATGTATGCAGCTACAGTGTGAGGCCTGTCAATGATGTTGTGATTATGCCATTGTTGGCGAGATGCTAGGTTTGAAGAGACATTTTCTTGCATAACTGTGTGTAAGTTTGGCCATTTTGTGTCTGCTGCACTGAGTGTGAAGAATAATGTAGGACATTGTAATTGAGTGATCATACTTGTTAGTTCACTTCTACGTTGTGTCCAAAATGGTCTAGTGCCACGTCGATGTGCTCCAAACCTCATGACATGGTTTGGGAGATTATCTATAGGAATTTGTTGTAGATGTGTACGTAGTTCCTCAATTGTTGTCGGTGTGTTATGTTCTTGACTTTGCTTGATAAAGAAATTAGATGTTGTTTGACTCTTGTGGCGCATAATCAAATTGTACAAGTAGTATCCGAATCGAGGATGACTACCAAATCGCTTTTCATGGTATCTCATTAAATGCAGTGCGTAGGTATCAAGTGAAATGTTTTTGATACATGCTTAGTGTTTTTCAACTTAGTATGGGGATATTCTATCAGGTTAGTAAAATATATAAAAAATTAAACTAAAATACATTTTAAACCGAGATTTATAAAAAGAATTAAACTAAAATACATTTTAAACCCAGATTTATCAAATACCCACATAAATCCAAATATCGAGAGAAATCCAAATGGTAAAAAATGTACACCTCAATAAACTGGATTCCTCTCCATACTTATAAATCCAAGTTTAAAATAGATCTCCACTAGTTTAAATATATAAAATTTAATACATATATATTACATAAAATAGGTTTAGCCATTATAAAAAGTTGACACGAGTTGAATTTTTTTTAATATAAGTGATAAGTTAACTCACATTTTCAAATATAACATTTAATATAACTATCACAATAATCAATTTAATACTTATTTATAATAAGTTTTTTCCACCTTTACGAAAAGAAAATACTATGAATTGAGTAAAAATGTTTTAAATCATTCGTTGTTTCCATAGGGTTTGTGAAAAAGTCTCTTGTACTATTTCATATTTCAGGACAGTTACGATTCAAATTTTCTGACTGGTGTTTGAGAACTTATGTTTGAAATTAAAGGGTTTATATGATTTTATAATCATAAAAACTGGGACGCTAGACAAATTTTTCAAGGTGGCTTCTTGCTAAAGAGGTTGAACTGGATTGAAATCCTCTTCGTAGGTATGTTCACTTCTCAGAGATACTGGCAGATCGGCCCATAGATCTAGCTGGAGTGCTTGGCATGTTGCCAGGATGGTCACTCTACACTCCTTGTGGTGAAATATATGGCCCAGAGAAAAATCTACTAAAATCACAAGTCCTTGATTTAAGGTTTATGGTAACACAATATTGTTTACCTCATATGAAGAGGATATTTAGAAATCACAGAGGGAGATATGTGGGTTAGATCTCATGTGCTTTCCCTACTTAGATGGATATCAACATTTTTTGTAAATGAAAAATCTGTAGGGGTAGGTGAAAGTTGTAATCAGATAAATATCAACGTTTTTTGTAAATGAAAAATCTAAAAAAGTGAACGAAGAATGCATACTTTAACCTATGCTCGGGCATAAAGCATAAAGAAATGACTTGTAGATTTTTTTTTGAAAAATCTCATAAAAATGGATGAAGAATGAAAAAATCTTTAAAAGTGAACGAAGAATACATACTTAAACCTATGCTGGGGCATAAAGAAATGACTTGTAGGAAAAAATCCTGAAAAATCTCATAAAAATGGATGAAGAATACATACCTTGATCTTTGAAACTGAGTATGCCAAGGCACAAATAAATTCCATTCGAGAAAGTAGTTTTTGAGGGGAAGGCAGGGGAGTGCCGCTCCTTCCTTAGTAGCACTAAAAACTTTATGTTCAGCTCAAAACAACACTTTGTCAATGTACATCTTTTCTATTACAGCCTTTCAGCAATGTACAACTTCACTGAGAGAGATAAAAAAATCAACCCATCACCTACAAGATTGTTGTAGCTCGGCTGCTACTGCTACCGACACTTCCAAGATTGTGTTGCAGCTAGCAACACTCTATATGCTTGTTTCAGCTAGCTGTGAGTGCTGATGTCACCTACAGCATGCACACAACTCACACATAGCTTTGTTTCAGCTGACTTTTAAACAAGTTTTAGATGACCTCTGCGTCCATAAACTCAACCTTAATATTCTACTGAATTAATAATCAACATTCACATCAAATAAACTCTGTTTCGTTCAGCTGCTACTGCAGACCAACATCAAAAATAAAAACTGGGTTATCTAACTAAAAAATAGAGTAAACACAAAAATAACACAGTAAAGTTCAGAGTTTCAACTCTGTTTCTATTACTCTCTGATGTGCATCTTCAACATGCTTCTTCGTATTAATTCATATCTTAAACATGATTACAAGCTACGTATTTATAAGATTTTGGCTAAGTCGGTCATTAAATACTAACTGACCCTTCGCCATAGAAAAATGAGATTATCTGTCAATGCTCTGTTACAGTCTATTACAGTTTGACAGAGTGGAAAACTGTGACGCCTCTTCAGTAAGTTGATGCGCTCTGCTAGCTTAATCAAAACGGATTTTCTTAATTTATAAATTCAATGTCTGTCAGATTTTAATTAATTTTCTGTCATTTCATGAGCTGCAACAGGAACGGTGAATGGCTCTTCAAAAACAATGTAATGCTCTACCCGATAATTATTTCATGAGCTATGATAGGGGCTGTAACTACTTCTTCAGAAATCGATGTGCTTTGTTGCCCCTTTGAAATCTTGACAGCACGCCAAAATCAAAGCAGTGTGGCGGTGATGCAACTCTTCAGGATTGCGGCGGTCACAAATCTGGGCGGTGAATGACATTTCATATCTCTGGCATTTAGCGATCTGAGCAACATTGCCTCTTCAACGGTTTCAGTAGGAAACTGATCTTGACAGTGGAGTAATTAACCACTTCCAACATTCTCCCCCTTAATTACTACACCCAAAATACATCAAACACAAACAACTACAGTTTTTACAAAACAACATTTCAACTATAATTCCTGCTGGTCTAAGTCTCAGCAAGGCTTACATCAGTATCAAAACAACTTCAAAAAATTGTTCACATTATTTGTTGGAACATACTACTGCATCTTTTCTATTTCTTTCGACTCCAAACTTTGAAATATCCAAACTTTTTTTTTCTGTTTTATCTTCATCTTTACCTTGATTTTCTTCAGCTCTTGCTTCATTTGTGGCTTTAGCCATTTCTTCATCTTGACTTTGCATCTTAATAATATGAACTCCTTTTGCTCAGCAACTCCACAATACTTGCTCTCTTCATTTTCAGTTGTTTGTTCAAAATATAATATTTCATCATTTATTTTAGCATCAAGACCATTACATTCAACCTTTTTGGCCTTTGCAAACCAATCATTAATTTCAATTTCAATTTCATCATTCTCAGCTTCAGTTTCATCATTATTTGGCTTAAAACGCCAAAATTTAAACCAAAAATACTTTTGATTCTTCATCTTTACTTTCTTCTTTACCTTCAATCCATTATGATCAACTTCAACTGCAAAACATTCTTCAATTTTCTTATCATCATCATTTTCAATGTCCTTTATCCCAAGGACTTCAATCCAAATCTTTTCTTCTGAATACTGCAACGTGGGCATACAAAGATCCCACAAGCTATCTTTATTCTATAGACACATTAATTGATAATAATGCCCAATTTCTTCAGGGCTCCATGACATGAAGGTCTTTTCAATTGATTCTTCAACCAAATCATATTTGGTGCAATTTTCTTCTTTCAAATCAAACTCATCATTTCCAATATCATCTTCAATGGATTCTTCTTCATCTTTGATTGGTTTCTCACCTGCACATTCAAACATTCTGTCAACATTATATAAATTATCATACTATGAACCATATTGGTTCTTTTCATTTTGTTCTTCTCTGGGAGCTGCCATTATCTCTTCAATCAAATCTATCTCTGTTTCTGCAATAAGATAATAAACTTTTTTCATTTCTTCTTCCACAACAAGACTATCATCATTATCTTCATATCTTGGCTTTTCAAGCCATTCTTCCAAAAATTTCAATTGTTCATCAAGAACATCATTCCTTATTTCAGTTGCTCTGTCTACAATTGAACATACAACATTTTGAGTGTTATCATTATGCAACTCATTTTCTATCATTGCTTCTGCAATCACCGAATCATCAACATTTTCAGCATCATTATAGATTCCTTTTGCTTGTGACTTTATCTATTTCATTTAATGCAACTTCTGTGCAATCTTCAACAATCTTATCAGATTCTTCAACAAAATTAAAATCATCAATATTTTTAAAAAACTAATAAACAGGTTCAAGCATTTCAACAAGGTGCACTTTATCTTTCTTAGATTTTTGTGTTACTCCACATACTGCTGATATGGGAGTCTTCACCCTATCATTATGATCAGCATTGACCATTTCTTATTCATGGGAAATTTCATAGATACTGGATGCTTCATTCACACCTTCTTCTTTGTTGTCATCAACAACATACATCATTGGAATATTCAAAGAACAAACTGCTATACTGGCAGATGCTTCACCTTCAATATTTGACGCCAAGACTTCATCATTGTTTTCTTTGTACCTGCACAATCATTAACAAACAAATAATTAGCTAAAATCTTTTTCTTTTCTCTGTCCTTATCTGCACCATTCAATATCTTAGCACATTATTCTTCAAAAATATCACCAGCACATTTTCTATCATCAAATACACCATTTTCATGAGTGTATTTTTCACAGGAAGCTTTATCATCTTCCTTATGAGCACCAAATCTATGAGTGAAAAACACTCTTCATTTTCTGCAACACAACTACTGTAGTTTATTTCAAGCCCATCTTTGTCTTTGACTTCTACAACATCTTCAGTGTTGTCTGCACAATCATCACAGTCAATACATGATATAAATATCTTCATGGACGTGTCCTTCAAGGACTCTTCTTGCACAAATAACCCTTTGTTGTCTTCACACTTGAGAAATTTATCATCTTCATCAACATTCTGCATGTTAACAATTCCATCATTTTCATAATTTACTTCAGCGACATCCAAATTTGAAACTACATCAACATCTTTATCAATAGAAATTTCAACTTCTTCAAATTCTGTTGTTGTTATACAACATACAACAACCTCATTTTCACCTTTAGTTTCAACATCATTTGATATATCAACACAATTGCAAAATTTACAAATAATTTGGCTATCTTCTGCTGCTTCAGCAAATTTGTCTACTGAAATGTTAACAGGCTGTGACTCAGCCATATAACTCCCCCTTACATCAAAAGTTCTCTTCAAATTTTTCTAGGCTTCTCTAGTTGTGTTTGCTTCAGCAATTACATAAAAGATATTATCATCCAGAGCTTACTAGATGTAATACAAGGCAAATGCATCCTTTGCCTCATCTTGGAGTTTCTTAATTCCATCCTCAACAAAATTCCATAAAACTCTAGCATGCAAGAAATTTTTCATATTAACTGACCAACATTCATAAATATTACCTGAGAAATATGGCGGTGGATAATAGATGATGCTCCATGCATCCTCTATATTTTCTTGAACTTCATCTGCTTCAACAAGTTCCTCGATGGCTTCTCCTAATATTTCTGCAATGGAAAAACCAACTTCTTTTGCATTAGCAATATTATTCTTCGTATCTTTAAGTCTTCTTCTTTTCCCCATGTCTCTGTTTTCAAATAAACACTTGCACAGAATTTAAATATCTTTTGGATACATCCTCCCGATCCTCTTTCATGCATAATACCTTCAATTCAAACCAAGTAAACTTCCAAAACATTGGAATTCAAACTGCTCTACCATTAAACTATATAGGAGCTCTCAACCAGGAAGAATATCTTCCTTTCAATTTATCAAACTCGACACGGAGTCAACTTCATCCACAGAATCCAACACTTTCTTCTCTTTACACAAGCCACGACCAAACTTCAACATTTTAACCAACATACAAATGATACAAGAGATTTTAGCCTTCAGCTCCTAAATGATGACTCAACCTTTATTTGAGAGAGAACATGAGCTCTTACCAAGACTGAGCTTAACATACAAACTGAACTTACTTCTACTCTTTCTGCGTAGCAGGAAGAGGGCACTGGAGTAAGACTCAACAACAAAATTTCCAAACCAAATACAAATAGTTCAACATACAATCATATGACTCATTCATGAAGTGAGCACATAACCAACGAACATAAATTAGGAACACTAAGCTCTGATACCAATTGAGGGGAAGGCAGGGGAGTGCCACTCCTTTCTTAGCAGCACTAAAAAATTTGCGTTCAGCTCAAAACAACACTTCGCAATGTACAACTTTTATGTTACATCCTTTCAGCAATGTACAGCTTCACTAATAGAGCTCAAGAAATCAACCCAGCACCTACAAGATTGTTGCATCTTGTCTGCTATTGCTACCGGCACTTCCAAGATTGTGTTGCAGCTAGCTGTTACAGCCAACAACACTCCATACGCTTGTTTCAGCTAGCTATGAGTGCTGACGTCACCTAGAGCACGCGCACAGATCACACACAGCTCTGTTTTAGTGGACTTTTAAACAATTTTCAGATGACCCCTACGTCCATAAACTCAACCTAAATATTCTACTGAATTAATAATCAACATTCACATCAAATAAACTCTGTTTCCTTCAGCTACTATTGCAGACCAAAATCAAAAATAAAAACTGAGTTATCTAACTCAAAAACAGAGTAAACACAAAAATAACACAATAAAGTTCAGAGTTTCAACTCTATTTCTATTACTCTCTGCTATGCATCTTCAATATGCTTCTTCGTATTACTTCATATCTTAAACATGATTACAAGCTACATTAAATACTAACTGACCCTTCACTATACAAAAACGAGATTATCTGCCAATGCTCTATTATGGTCTATTACAGTCTGACAGAGTGGAAAATTGTGATGCCTCTTCAGTTAGTTGATGCGCTCTGCTAGCTTAATCAAAACGAATTTTCATAATTTATAAATTCAATGTCTGTCATATTTTAATTAAGTTTTTGCCCTTTCATGAGATGCAACAGGAACGGTGAACGACTCTTCAAAAACAATGTAATGCTTTGCCCAATAATTATTTGATGAGCTATGATAGGGGCTATAACCGCTTCTTTAGAAATAGATGTGCTCTACTGCCCCTTTGAAATCTTGACAGCATGGAAAAATCAAAGCAATGTGGCGGTGCTACAACTCTTCAAGATTGCGGCGGCCACAAATCTGGGCAGCGAATGAAATTTCATATCTCCGGCATTTAGCGATCTGAACAATGTTGCCTCTTCAGCATTTCAGTAGGCAATTGATCTTGATGGTGGAGTAATTAACCACTCCCAATAGTTTTTTCTGCGGCATAGATACTCGATGTAGGAGCCTGGAGAAATATTCCCTATCAAGAGTTTCTTCCGTGGCACGAAACCTTCCATGACTGAACATAAGAAATCATCATCATTACAATTGCAAATATGACAAGAATGTCCACAATCACTGTTGTCCATGCAAACTTCACAGGTGCAGCCAGTCTTTAAGGTCGAGGAAATGGATCCATCTCGAGGGATTGAATGGGCAATGTGACCACCTCAATTTGAATTTATGGAGGAGAAAATAATTTAATTGGGATTAAATTGGAGAATTAGCTGGTAATATTATTAAAGCTCAAAAAATATAATTATTGGCTAAGGGAAGATATTATTCTGGATTAATGGAGAAACTAGCCAAAATAATTATTACATCCATTGGAGAAAATTGACTAATTAGTTATTGAGTAATTGGGTGAAAGGGCACACAAGGAAATGGTTAAGGAAGTTAGAGGGTGTATTTATGAAAGTCAAAATGGTTGGAGGGACCCCTCATGAAGTTAGTGGAGCAATAATTACCAGCATGGTTTTGGGTGTTCCATATTATTTTCCCATGGTATTGGAAAAGTGTGATAATGGAACATGGTTTTCATTGTCCCATGGTATTTTTCCATGGTATTGGAGACTTTTCTAGTATAAAATGAGGAAAAGGTGAATGGAAAATGTATTCTTATGGATTTGCATGTTATGTGAGGAAAGCCTTATCGTCCTAAGTCTTGGGTGATGATCCCCTCGACAACAATTGGGTGATGGTCCCCTTCTGCATCTAAGTAGCCAAGGCATTGGTGAAGTGGAGAGCAATATTCAGTTCCTTTCATTATGCTCCGGTCAGAATTTGCCTATGTTCTACTCCAATACTGATGTTGAAGATTGTATGATCACACCCTTTGTTGTTGGTGGTTATACCATGAGATTAGTGTTCCCTTGTGCATTTCATACATCTTCTACATACATAATCAGATGTTCCTTGAACTAAGGTTACGCATTCCCATTGTTTTATTGCAGGTGTATTTGGGTATCATATTTAGTAGTATTGGTTCCTCTTAGTGGCAAGCGACCACTTCTCTATTATTTTTCTCTATTTTCTCACCTGGTTCATTTATATGACATATGTTGCTCACATGCAACCATCATCATTGTACTAAGGCCTTGCTGCCCTACTCTTACAATAAAGAAGTTGTGATTCTCCATCTTGAGCTTATGTGCCTCTATGTGCCCTAGAATTGCTAAATTTTGTGTTGTAGAAGATCTCATGATATCCATATCCTGTAGTATGCCATATCTAATATAAATTTACTCTTTGCATATTTCCGATAATGAAATCACAACTCTCTTCTGCAAATTTTCCTTTCTCTTTCATGCTCAAATGTAAACTATGCTCAAATTGGCTCAATTTTGACTAGTTTTGGAATTTCGATTGAAAAAGTGAATTTTGCTCATCCAATCACAAAACTAAGAGAATAGAAAAAAAATTATTCATACCCCACCTTCAAATATTGGATTTGACCCCCTTTGACCATATTAGAACTGGGTTGAAAACAAGGAAATTGTGGAGTCCCGAATTGGGAAATCTCACTTCTGGAGCCCTAATTGGCCAAATCAACCTATGCAATATTTTGCAGACAATATTACTGCAGACCCTATCATAATAGAGGCCAGACACCTATTCTAGAACCCTTCCTTGAGTTCCATACCATACTACATGTATGTAAGCCAATTCCTAGTGCCTTTCTCTTTGAGCTAGTTGAAAGGATATAGTTTGCATATGTTGGTGTACCCATGAGCCTTGGAGTATACTTCAGTAGTAGCTTACTTCGAAACATAAATGATCCCATTACATTGTGCAATGGATTCTCAAACTAGTGTATCCCATGTTTTCCATCATCACATTGGTGTCTCCCTTGTCCTTTTGATTTGGTGTGCCTAGATTCTAATTTAGGTACATCACAATGGCAATAGAGATTAGCCACTTTAGCTAAGATCTGATTTGGTGTGGCTAGATTCCAATTTGGGTACATCACAACACCCTTTAAGGATAAATTCATCAAATCCTCAAGAGAATGGGATTTTTTTGTGTTGGAGCACCACTCAACCTAAGAATTTACTTGGTTAAGGAGGCATGTATAAAGGGCAGTGTTCCATTTTGTTGGGGATTGGTTGTTGATAGATGGGAAGATGAGCCTCTACCTTGATGATACACCCTAGCAAATAGTGGGGTTTTATTTATCTTTTCTAACAACCCTTGGCTTATATGTGCATAAAATATACTATTTATGGGAGCTAGTTAACCTAGTCAGAGGGGCATCCACCATGAGATTGATTTAATAATTTGTTTTTTTTGAGGTAGTTGTAAGGAGTTGGTTAGAAGAGCTTTAAGCATACTCTATCAAATTTTATTGGAATTCATACCTTGTAGTCACTTATCCCTAACTACTTCGGAAGTCATAACCTCCTAGGGGAGAGCCCTATATAACCTTGCAAAAGACACTTAGACACACAAATGTATCTTACAAACAAATGAAGTTAGTGACCAATTCCCAATGGAGTCCAAAAGGTTAATGAAGGAGTTGTGTGATTTGTAAAATTATCGTTGATGGAAACAACAATAACACATGCAATTATTCATCAATAAAAAACATAAGTATAAGTGTGTATGCAACAATCATTAATTAATGAATTCTCCGATTGGTACACCATGCATGCATCAACCATTTTCTCGAGTACATAGAACGACATTGAACACTTGAAGCAAAATAAAGGAAATAAACAATATATGAGTTGCGTATCTATATTCATGGAAATATCCATTACATGCATTTAGTTGTTCTAACCGACAAGAGGTTTGAAATAGATGTGTATAAGTGCTAACTGTGTGTATTATGATAGTAGTGGTATTGTGTATACCCGTAGTAAGTATTCAATGTAGCAACATTTGTATTATGTGCATCATAATCATGATAATGTTAGCAATGAACATGCATCCACTAAGCACATAACAAGGCATTAACCAACTACTCTTGTCCACTTTGAATCATGTAAATAATTGTTGATATGCAGACTGTTTGTATTTAGTTAAGTGCAGTAGTATGTCATGGCATCAATAGTATAGCAGCAATCAACACATATAAACACTTTTTCAAACCATAGATTCATATAACAATTTGCATCCACTTAACAATTACACCTACTTGACCTTGTACACCATTTTCAATATGTATGTATGATAAAAAAGAATGTTGACACTTCACTTTAGGTGATGAATGAAACCAATGGTATGTGATTATCTAACCCTGCTCAGTTTGTGTGCAAACTGTGTGAAAGATGGTGAAGATGCAACCCAGTCTACTTCCTTGTTGCAACTTAAACCAACAATTTATCTAATTGTTTTTTGTTATCACTGTGTAGGTTAAGAAAGAAAGGTACCTAGGACTAAAGTATGGGAGGGATGACATTGTGAAGGGCGGCCCTGTAGGATAGAAGGGTTGTCTAAGGTAATTGTGGTTGTGGTGAGGGGATCTTTACCAGACCGTGAAGAGAGTGAAGAAAAAATATCTAAGGCTATTTGGGTAGAGCTAAGGGAGTGGGAACAAACCCGAGAAGGAAGAAGGAAGGAGCGGGTTTGTGGTCTACTAATTTAGCAGCCATTGATCAAGGCAGGTGCAACTCTAGGGTTTTAGAGCAATATTGGGACTATTTTAGGGCCCTTTTTAAGGGATGAAATTAAGTTTTTGGAATTTTTATATTTTTAGGGTTCCCTTTAATTCCCCCTTAAGGTTTCTAGGGATTTAGAGTCCATGCCGAATTTTTAGGGAAGGAGGCCGTAATTTTAGAGTTTTTATTTTTATTTTTAGGCTTTTCAACATAAAAATGCAGAGCTAAAATTACGTTAATATACCATGTAAAATGAAATCTATCTAACCCTATTGACTAGGTTTGGGAAAAGATAATGTGTGAAAACAAAAGGAACTAACCCTAGAAAAATCCCTACCATGGCCTAGGGCTTCTAGGGAGAATGGATAAGCTAAAGAGGAAGAGTTCCTAGCAACTTGAATGCCTTTTGAGGTCTTGGCATTTTTTTATTTTACATACTCTTTGACCTTAAATACCCTACTCAAAGTTAACTTTTTTTGAAGCAATGCTTTGCAAGATGAAACTATTGGTAAATCTACCAATGTTGGGTCGAACAAGATCCTTGCCTTCTATACAAGTCTCCATCATGCTAAGTAGATTTTATGATTGGTTAGGGATTTGTACCTTTTTAATGATTTCTTGGAACTAATTTTTTGTTGTGATGCCCTTGTACATGAGCTCTATATAGCGGGTTTATGGAGTTCCAAAATATGGCAGGGTACTTATGGAGTTGAGTGAGTCTTGACATATTTCATCGATAGAAAGGATTGGTCAGTCGTAGTAGGGTTTGGAAGAGAATCAATTTCAAGAGGAGAATAAATTTTAAGGGAGGAAGGGGTTGTGACAAAAGTGTGACAAAATGAATAGTTTTCTCATCATAAAATAATGTTTTGGATTGGACTTATTGTTGTAAGAATTGACTTTCAACAACATCATGTGTTTAGGTCTTGTGATATTGGCACATCATGGAATATGGGACAAATTAAGGTGAGGGATGGGGTCATGGGAGTTTCGTGATGAGAAAGGATGAGGATTTGTGGAATTAAAAATGTCAGGTCTAGAGCTAGTATAAGGGTTAGGGTTATGGAATGGTGTAAATTTAGATTTCTTGTGAATTTTTGTTTGATGATTAGGGAAAAAAGAAAGGCTTGGTCTAGGTTGGTACTCTCAAACATAAAAATTTCAATATGAAAAATAGTGAACAAACTAGAATTGAAAATTAAGAACAGGTACTCATTCCAAATATCTTATATGAATTTTGAGGTGGACCTTGTTGATTACTTCAAGAAACTATTAGATAAATTTCCCTAGTGCTTGACACAAATACAACCACTTGCACATGATGAAGTTAGATAAATAGCATGGTTGGTAAAAAATCCTTCTCAAGTCATGGAACAAGGTGTTAAATGTAGTTATGATAGTAGGATTGGTGTTATCCTGATCTTTATTTAAGTCCCATATACCTCAAATTCATCTTGGTGAGATTATCATCAAGCATGACAAAGTCCCTCTAAATGTGTGACTTTAGGAAGGAGGTGATACTCTTTATTTTTCGCTAGGCATTGTTGGAAGTAAGAAGTGCGACTGCATATCAAGAGTCTAAAACATATTCATGCATATAGCTACTATACTTTGGTAATGATATTTTGGTGTCTAGTTGAAATGTAGAGGTGGAAACCCTAAGTTATAGTTTAATGGATTTGGTGAGATCACTAGCCAATTCTTGGGCCACACTTTTAAAATTGGGCTTTGCATCCTTAGAGGATTGAGTGTTGTGAAAATCCATTAAGATATAAAGAGATGTTGTGAAATATTTGTAGGTGAAACCCCAGGTGATTTATCTAGTTAGGGTTGTGTGCAAGAAGGGTTCGTTGAGAGATGAGGAGTGTGATACAATCCTAGTAAATGTGACACAACATAAGAGAGAAGAACTAGGATGGAGGACGATGTCTAGAGACTCCAAGAAAATATTACACATATATTAGATGACATAATAGGAAGTCTTGAGGTGGGATGGAAGCCTCCAGAAAACCTCAAGTAGAAAATATAGGTAAATGTTGATCCATTAAAAGAGGTGTGTTGTACAATAGCTCATTTGGTGGATTCAATGGACAAGAAAAATAACTAAAGAGGGGAGATGGTGTGGAGGGTGGAACTCAAAAAACATAACAAAACTTGATACATCTACACTAAATAAGATAAAGGCGTGTGTAGGGTGGAATCTAGATAACCCTAAAATTTGAGCAAAAACGAGGCCAATATATTACTTCTATGATACATAATGATAAGAAACAACCATCCTACAAAACAAATAAAAGATAGGAACAAAGAAAAAGGCTGTAGTTGGTCCAAACAACAGATAAGGCATGAGAACCCATAAATGAGAGTAGATCACAACATATTCTTCAACTTTATTAATGACTCTAGTGGCTTCCTTCTTATATGTTTTCATAGCTCTCCAAGTCCAAAACCCTAGTCTAAGGATGCACTTAGAAAAAAATATAATCTGCACATGAACATAGCTCAAGGATTGAAATTGATTCCTTGGATAAATAACTGAGACAACAAATAATTAAATAATGTAGATGCCCTTAGATTCTAGAAGATATCACCCTCAAGTGATCAACACCCCTTAATCTCTAGGTTAGTTGGAAAGATGAATCCTCAAGAGAGGAGTTCCCTCAATCCTTGTATTGGTTGATTGACTAGCTAAGATTATTTCACTAGTTCAGCTGGCGAGGATCTCCTTGGATGCTTGGCTAGAGGAAGAATCCTATGTTTCTTATTAGTCAAGCAATGTAGCATTAAATTTGATATATGTTTAGATATATGCATTGTATGTGACTCATTTCAAATTTCCCTATGTATATTCCAACATATATTATAGTTATTGTCACAACATTACTTACCAATGATTTGTTGTTGAGATTTAATATTTTCATTTTCAGTACACTTTTCTTGTTCTTGTTGTAGCTCTTATACAACATAAACACCCTCTTGATTAACAAGTTTTCCTATCTAAGAAATGTATGTTTGTTTAATCTCCATATCGATTTTGACGCTTCAAGAAGAACCAACACTTTCGACAAGCTTTTTCTTCATTATCATAGAGCTTATATATTATCTCTAAATTGCTATCATAATCAAACTATGATGCACTTCAATATTTTTTAATCTGTATTCTTTCACTTTGCATCATGAATATGCATAAGTATGGAAGTACTTAAACAAATTCAAATGAACAATTATTAGCTTCCTCCCATTACATTCCTTATAAGGAATATTCAACTATATTATTGTAATGGGAAATTGTCTTTGAACATATGTTTTTGTTGTGACTATGTTAGCTTAGAACATATTTGGAAACAAAACATTCTTTGACATGCATTGCCCTAATATTCCATTCCACAATACCATTATCCAAATACATGATATAGTGCATGGCATGTCAATCTTAATTCCATTATATTAACATAGTGCATTGAATAATTAAGAGAGATAGACACCACTAATGTCACACCTTAGCCTCTTTAATAGATTCCCTATGACCCTTTCAAAACTATTTTTTGAAAAGTCATCAGTAAACGTTAGAAAATATTTAGCGCAACAATGTGACAAGGTTTGCATGGTTCAAAAATATCATTATTGACAAGATCCAATCATTGTTGGGATCTCTAGACACCACCTTTTGTGAAAGGAATTAGATGATGCTTCCTAAAAATGCATCTTTTACAAATACCAAATGAAAAATATTCAAATATTCAACTAACATCCCCTTCATCAACATCTCTAATGTATGTGCGATGGGATACCCACTTAGATGGTACCTAATAATCACATCATTAGACTTTACAACAACCTCCACGACAACTTCTTGCACATCTATATTTTCCTTTGAAATTGCAAGAAAACACTAAAATATTTTATGCCATTAACTGATTTGTCTCTAGGTGAATATTTTATGCCATTAACAAAGTTTCTATGTTTTTTCATCTCTTGTTTTGATCACCTTTTGATCTTCTGCAGGTATGTTGAAGCTGAATATTTAGTTTGGGGAGGTATATTTGAATAAGACACCGACAATACATTTTTTTAAGGTGTTTCATCCAGATAGTAATATTTCTTAATCATTCTTAGAGATTTGAATTGAAAGTGCATACCTTGCTTCCTAGCTCTTTTTTTATTAATGAACTAATATGCATGTGTAAATTTGATTTTTTTTTCATTTATTGATGGATGCAATCACCTCATTTTGTAGCCATATTATATCCAAACTTGTGGAAACATTGTTATACTTTTATTCATTTATTAACCAACTAAAAGGTACACATCGATGGAAATGTAGATGGATCCAAGTGATGTTGTGACTTCGCAATTTTTATTGGTGAAGAGAATTGTGCCCTTGGCAGCGTCCAGTGTCGAAAAGGTTGTACATATGATGATATATGTTGTGAAATTGTGGACGATGAAATTGTTGAATTTTCTTTTGATTTTATTGGACCAATTGGAATTCCTTTAAATACAAGCCAAGAGAAAAAAAAAGAAACCTACAAAAACAAATGTAGGCATTAAGAGGAAACTAGACACGTAAGTTTGTTGAATCATTGCAATCACATGTAATGGAAGGAACACCAATCTTTGAAAAAAATGAAGGGAATGTGGAGGAACATATGCATAAACAACCAAGTGTTGATCACATGTTTGAGTCAGTGGAACACGTTGTACAGGTTGATCCTAATGTATTGGCATCTTGGTAATAAAAAGTGAATAGTTTAATGGAAGAGTTTGTCAAGGAGAAGCTAACTGTCAAGGTATATTTAGAAAATGGAAAACCTAATATAAATATCTGTTTGAAATTTTAGGCATTTATTATGGAAAGGGAGAAGTATTCTTGGCAAGGAAAATAGTTTGTAACTTAAAAAAAAATCATATGAAAATAAGGTCCCATCAATGTCACATTTTGATGTTGGGAATTAATGAAATTCCTTCATGTAACAAAGAAAGACATACCAAAATGGCTAGAGATCAACTTGAGATTGATCAAGCAATCAAACTTATACATGATTTAAACCAAACGCAAGAGCCTAATTTGTTCAAGGTGAGGGAAGAAACACTTGCAAACTATAAGCACAAGAAAAAAGTAAGAGTAGAATGTACACGATGCACTAGATGGTTCTCTTTGGTGTCGGCAAATGGTAATATTGAGAGTTCTCTAAATGAAAAAATGAAATCAAAGAAGCACAATACTACTACATATGAGGCTTCACATGCTAAAATTGTGTTAAGGAGTGGAACAGTTGGGAGACCGAATAATCCTACCAATGAAAAATACCAACAAAGTTTTACTAAATTCTTGATCCCATCACTACCATCACCATTACATGCGGTTTCTACAGGTTCACGAAATTCTACTTCAAGTGTATTAATTACCCAAGTTTTAATTTAATTTGGATTTGATTATGCACATTACTTTATTTGTTATTACTTGTTACTAGTAGTTAGTAGATCATTTACCAATGTGTTTTTTCATCTTATTATAGGAAAATTGCCTCCCTCGATATTACTATGTTGGGGGTATTGGGATCCCTATCTTGATAGAAGAGGGGAGATATTGGAAACAAAGGTTTTAATGGATGACCAACGTGGTGGAAAAATGTGGGATATAGAGAAACATACCAAGAAAACACTATGTTATTATGGTATTGAATGCTGTATTAATGGTACATACAGACATATTCATTGCAAGGGGGTTTCTAAAACACGAATCCCTTTTGATTCATTGACATGCAATTTTTGTAAGTTGATACCTAATTGTGATGACTTTCGGATGCTTTTATATTGCGAATCAAGGAGAAACTTCAAAAGACATGGGAGAGATACAGGGAAAGGGAGAAGGTTGGACCATTTGACTCAAACCAAACTCAAAATTGTTGCAAGAGACACAAATGCTACACACAGATTAACAATGCGTTCTCTTTAGTGGGAGAGGATAAGGGTTGCTACACTGTCTATTAGAACGAGGTTTCTAAGGGAAAAGTTGTTCGAATATGCAGGAAGGAAGGATTTGTTTAGGTTTTGCAAGGATGTGTTTGAGGCTCATTAGCAAGGAAAATTACAAGGTAAAGATGTAGTTTGGGATTTTGTTCAAGATATATTCCATAACCTAGTTCATTCAAATTTAGGGAGAAGGTACAATGCATCCACTAAATCCATTTATGAGATGATTAAGTTATGGGGAGGTCCTAGATTACATAGCTTTATTAGCTTGAATCTAGATGTCCCTTCAATATCTACGACTTTAAGGTGAGTTAGAAAATCATTGACATATATCCCAGGGGAGCAAGAGTACATTTTTGAGGCAATCAGAAAATTTTATGCTTCTTATAAATCCAAACAGGATATAGAGGGCCCAATTCCCATATGCCTTGCTGAAGATGAAACTGCTGTGAAAAAATATGTTAGATGGGTAGAAAAAAGTGATACATTGGTGGGTTTTTGTGGTAATAAAGAAGAACATAAGTGCCAGTCACATTTCTTGGTGACAGTTGGTGAGGGCTTGCAGGCTATGAGATTATTACAGATTCCTTCAAGAATTGTGTGATTGGCCATTATGCACGTGTTATTATAGAAAACCCTTTACATGAGAAGATTCATCATTTGGTTGTGGTTGTTCATCTAACATGCAACATGTTTGATGCAATTTTCGTCCATCGACAATGGTAAAAAATAGAAGACCTATGGAAGAAACACATCGAGCATTTATTAGGACCTATTATTAGTCATTCCTCAGATGGGGATAGTAGGAGAAGAATGCTTATGTTGAAGGATTATTACACAATGCCATGCATGAGATATCAAATTCCTTGGGAATGGTGTAGGTTAACTAGGTTGTATGATGGCTTTGAAGTAACAAGAATTCATGACCATGATTACATCCACAATGGAAAAAAGGTAGTGAATCCTTTGTTTAGTGTTTGATGAGATTTGATTGTTGGATAAGAGTTGATTAGTTTTAACCATGTAAGAATGGTTTATACCACTTTTAAAGTGGATGAACACAAGCTTAAAATTGAGGATATAGAGAAGATTGATCACCAAAACTAGGGTTTAGTAAAACGCATTGCTTCAAGGCATGTCCAGAAGTGCTTGAAGGAAATGAGAAGTACAAGTGGCAGGACAAAGAGGACATCGGGTACATATACCTATCTAGCAATCGTTGCTGACTATATTGATATTTTTTTGTCTCCTAGTTTGACTCTTTGGGAAATATTACAAAATTCTTCAAGAGTCCATCATTTCTTCATGTTATGGCTATGTTAGGTCAGAGAACAAACAAATATTAATGTCAACATTAATTTCATTAGAAGAGAGACATATCAAGATGTGAAAATTTCTTGCCACTTTGCGGTTTTGTTGATGAGATTATTTTGTGATAAATTCTCTAAATTGCTATGTGCATTGCACCTGACTAGGTCAGACGTATGTGAGAAATTCTATAGCAAATTTGGTGGCATGGTTGGATTAGAGAGACAATATGATTTCACTAACTTACTTTATGCTATTGGAACCCTTAATAGAGTTGCTGAAGAAGAATCGAATCCCCAAGGGCTTCGTTTCAATAAATCTCATAAGAAACAAATGAGTATTTGGAATGAATTGCATCAACAAATAATAGAGGAAGGTGATGTATTGTCACAATATGATTCAATATCCACATATAATAAAATTATAGAAGCTCTCAAGATAGGATTGGAGGATGCACAGGGAATTTTACTAGGTTTTGGCATGCAACCAGAAAGACACATAGAATATTCTTGGTGGTTTAAACCATGGATATAGGATCACAATTATCCAACATTCGAAGCTGTGGATGAAGTAGTTGATAATTCTCCACCGGATCATTACACATCCATATTCCAATCTTCGTCTTTTATGGTACTCAATGATAGTGAATTGCAAACGATGGAAAGTGAGTGGAGGCATGAGTTTGATGGAATTTTAGATTTTGTTGATGAAAATGTAAACATAACTTCCAAAATAGTGGTGGAGCTCGATGGTAAGGACATGTACAAATATTGTTTGGTTAGTCAATTGAATGGAAATCCGACATTATCGAAAGATAGATTGACTAAAGTGAGGAATGGAGTATACTTCAAGCGATATCAGATGGTCCCCAAAAAGGGTGTTGCAATTGGTTTTGTAATTGGATCATATTGTTCGGTGTTGTTTGAGAGTGAGTCTATAACTGTAGATGAACGTAATACAAGAAAAGGTGTATTTCAAAGTACAAAGCACAACGTTTCTTATGGGACTTGGTACATTGGAAGAGTTCAAATAATAAGTGGGAGAATTCATTCACAACCGGATCTAGAAGCCAAAGAAACTCTCACAATTCGCTATAGTTTGAAAAACCAACACAAAAATGCCTGAAAGAGTAAAATTACACACACATGTGAACACAATAGTGGATATTATTAGAAATTTCTAACATGTGAATATGTTTGGAACATACATATATTACATTTGGGAAATTACACGAGGCTTAGGAATCCATTTGGAAGTGCACATGTGTCATGACTAGATTTGACCTCCATCCCCCTAGGTGGACCAATAAGCTCTCAAATAAACCCAAACAGTCATGAAACTTGGTTTGAATGTTGGTGAGTCACGTTGGGGCATAACTTATTCCAAGACAGGTGTGAGTGAGTAAACAGAGGTGTGCGAGTGGGTCAGGGTGAGAAATAAATGCACAAGAAGGTCCAAAATGGTCTAAAACATCACTAGCGCCCCTAGTCAAACCAAAATACACAAAAAGAGGAGGGGAAGTGATCCAAGAGACCAAGGGTCATTAATGAGGGTGCACATGTTCCAATTTGACCAATATAGAGCACTGGTGTGTGTGTGTGTGTGTGAATGGGCCAAAATAACCAGTTAACTTGCTAGACCACTTTCCCTAAGTCTAAACCATAGATATCAATGCATAAAAGAAAATCAAAGAATATAAGGTCTAAAATAAGGTTCATAGGAAGGATTAATGCTTTAACACCACCCCTTAATCTTTACTTAGTACAAATTAACCAAAAATATCATGGAGGCCTTGGAAACAAAGGCTCAAGTCACCTCATAAAAAAAAAATCATTTGTCCATGAAAAACAAGGAAAAGAAGAAAATAGATGGGAACAAAACCTCTCTTAAAAAATGTACATGGGGCTAAAAATATGAAGTTGAATAACGACCATCACCATGTATCACTCACTCGAATTAGTGATCTCAAGTAAGTGAAGGTCTTCTTTGTGAATCACTTGGTGAAAATATCAGCAGTTTGCTCAGCAGAAGGGAAATATTGCAAGGCTATCACCCGATCATGCACAAAGCCCCGAATGTAGTGCATGTGTATCTCTATTTGTTTGGTCCTCTATCTTTCTACTGGATCTATGGAAATATTGATTGCACTTTTATTTTCACACCAAATGATAGTGGGTGAATCAAATGCAACATCAAGTTCATGAAGAATGCGTTGCAACCACACACATTTTGTAGCTGCATTCATTGATCCTCTGTACTCAGCCTTGGATGAAGAAAGATAAATAATGTATTGTTTATTGATTGAAAAACATATAGGTCCATTGGAAAGCATGAATACATAACTAGAAGTGTACTTCCTGTCATTGGGATCGCCTTCCCAATCAGAATCATAAAATCCAACTAGTTCTAGTGGAGAACTGGCAGCATAGTGTACCCCGAAGTTCCTGGTGCCTTGTACATACTGAAGGATCCTTTTGGTTGCATTCCAATGGATCTCATTAGGATAATGCATATATCTATCTACAACACCTACAACATATTGTAAATGAGGTATAGTATGACTAAGATACAACAAACTCCTGACTAGCTTCCTATACAATGAGCAATCCACCAATGGAGAGTCACCAACTTCACCTAGTTTGATACCAGAAAGGAATGGGAACTTGGCTTCTTTAAATTCATCCATTTTAAACTTAATTAACATGTATTCATCATAATTTTTTTGTTTGACCTTGATCCTTTCTTCAGATTGAACAATTTCCAAACCAAGAAATTGTTTCAACAAGCCTAGATCGGTCATTGAAAATTCACTGTGCAAAGATGCTTTAATTGACCCATTTTATTTGGTGCATCTACCTGTAATAAAAAAGTCATAAACATATAGTAATATTACCTACAATACATCACCAATATGATTCAAATAAGCATTTGTATAAGACTTTCATCTAACAAAGCCAAGTGAAAGCATAAATTTGTCCATCTTGGCATACCAAGCCCTTGGGACTTGCTTGAGGCCATAGAGTGACTTCTTTAACTTGCATACAAGTGAAGGATCCTCTTGGAAACCTTTAGGTTTATGCATATATATCTCTCCCTATAGCTCACCATGAGGAAATTCACTTTTTAAATCCATGTGGTGAACCTCCCAGTGCTTGCTTGCAGCAATAGATAAAACTAGCCTTATGGAGTCCATCTTTGCAATTGGTGCAAATGTCTCAGAATAGTCAACTCCTTGGACTTGAGAGAAGTATTTGGAAACAAATATGGATTTATAATTTATATCAGACCCATTAGCAGCAACTTTGTTCCTATAGACCCATTTGCATTGCACTAGCTTCCTCTTGGGAGGCAAAGGAACCAATTCCCAAGTCTCATTTTCCTATAGAGAGTTGAACTCTTCTTGCATGGTTGTTTTCCATATTGGATCAGTTGATGCTTCCTGGTATGATTGTAGATCATATCCAACCATCATGTAGAAATTTTCAGCAAGATAAACTTCACTTTCAAAAGAAGCATTGTGAAACTGTGATCTTGTCTTCCTAGGATGTAGAGGATTGCCTGCTAAATCCCCAACTGCTTCTATGGTTTTCTCTACCCACTTGGGGCTTGAGAGGGAGTCATGTTTAGAAACATAAACTTTAGACATCTCAAAATCAGAAATATAAGAAATATTATAAAGTGAATCATCACTTACATCATCTTGGTGTTGAGGAGAAGAGCATTCCCCCGATGCTAGTTCAAAATATGGAATAATTTCTTCTTCGAATTGCACACTTCTTTCAATGAAATTATTTTGTGCAGATGGATAAAAGAGCTTGCAGCCCTTTGTATCTTCACCATATCCCACCATGATGCATTCCTTTCTTTGTGGCTGCAAGGAATTTCTCTTTTTTGAAAGAATTCGAGCACATTCTCTTGAGCTAAAAATCTTGAAATGTGAAGTATTTGGATTGTGACCAAACCGGGCCTCGTATGGTGTTTTTCCACTCACTTATTTGTGAAGAGCCCTGTTTTGAATGTATGAAGCACAGTTAATGGCTTCATCCCATAGCTTAGGGCTCAAATCCTTAGCCTCAATCATACAGGTATCCATCTACTTGAGCGCCCTGTTCTTCCTCTCTACCACACCATTTTGTTGTGGTGTGTAGGGGACTAAATGTTGCATTTTGATGCCACATTCTTCACACAGGATTTGAGCTTAAGGAAATAGACCCAACAAAATCTCAAAAAATCATCTATCAAAGTGAGAACATACCTTTATCCTCCATAGGAGGGAGTGGGAAGAGGACCAATGAGATCTGAATGCACTAATCCAAGCACTTGTGTAGCTCTCCTTGCCTTCCCTCTCTCATAGCTATGCTTTGGATGCTTTCCCACCACACAACCAATGCATGCACCATTGGAGGATTTTATAGGAGGAAGCCCTTCCACCATGCCATCCTTGTTTAATTCCTGAAGGTATTTGTAGTTTATATGGACAAATATCTCATGCCACAACTTGATGGTTTGATTGGCATGATATAGGAGCGCTTTCCCACTGGAGTTTGGAAGAAAATGGGAGAATTTTTACATCCTAGCTTGATGATAAACATAACCCAATGCCACCACTTTGTTGGAGGATATTTCAGCTATCCCAACCTCATCTAGAGTAAATGTTACTCTTATTAATTTGTCATAGTGGTCTAGGAACTGAAAACACGGTCTCACAAAGAATTTAGACAAATATGCATAAAATTGGCAAAATGGTGCTGCAATGGAAGTAGCAGCTCTATATAATCAAAATGAAAGAATGATGATACAATACAATGATCATCCAAGATGCATGAATTCCAAGACAATTCAAATTCCCAAGGAGGTCATTCGAATTTAATGGATGAGTCTAGCTTAACTGACTATAAGCCATAGTGAACACACCAGTTAACCACTGATCAAAACCCTAATTAACTCAACTGAGTCCAAACTGATGTCGGAGTGCAATAGATGACTGATTCTAACTAAAATAGCTCAGACACATGTCACTGCATGCCAACCAACAAGTGGTAGCGCATCCTTAACTCCAATGAACCCCAATGAGGTTAACTAAAGTCTAACTGACCATCAGAGGTGGTTGGAGGTGCCCCTGTTGACTCCAGTTCATTAAATATTAATTAAATAATCAATTTAATGAATGGAGGCACCTTCATTGATGTTTAACTGATTGTAACCATCAGTTATCAATTAAGTGCATTTATGACACTCAGATCACCCTCGAAGTGCTCAGTTATCCTCCCTGAATGAAGGAGAAGACTTAGTTGGCCTCCTTGACTAAAGGTAGGCATGGGTGTGCTCATGCTAATGTCATACAGTGCTCCTCTGATGTCAATTAATTCAATACAACTTAGGATAATGGTTTAAGTAGTCCAAATGGACAAAAATAAGTGTGTATGATGGTAAATGTCACCAACACCCCCCCTTAAAGCTATACTCAGAGGAGTAGAAACATAAAGTGCATAATAATACTAGGGCCCCGAAAACAAAGGACATAGGTCACCCTGTACAATACTGAAACTCAAACAATGCTCAAAACAAACTAAGTGAGGAAAAGATGGAAAACCCAGTGGGAACACCCCCCCCCCCTTCAAGCTGATCACTAAAAGTAGTTGGATCACCCTGATGAACTCACCCCCAACAGTGAACAGAGGTAAGTGAACTTATTTTCTGAAAAACTCTTGGTTAAGCTGTCTACAATCTGCTCATCAATTGGGAAGTATTGCAGAATGATGGTCCTGTCATGCACTAACTCTCTGATGTAGTGCATGTGTATCTCCATATGCTTGCTCCTCTGCCTGGTAACTGGATATGTGGATATCTTAATAGCACTTTGATTGTCACAAAAGAGGATAGTGGAAAAAGTACAACCAATATCAAACTCTGAAAGAATGCCTTGCAACCAAACAACTTGGATGCAAGCATTCACTGCTCCTCGGTACTCGACCTCTGCTGAAGAAAATGCTATAGTGGCTTTCTTTTCGCTAGAAAAGAAAATGGGGCCACCACCAAAAATGAATACATATCTGGAAGTATACTTCCAATCAATATAATCACCCACCCAATCGGAATCTATGTATGCAACCAGCTCTAGCTCGGAGTCTGCAGCATAGTGAATGTCGTAGGTCCTGGTTCCCTGAATATACTGGAGGATATTCTTGGCTACATTCCAATGAATATCATGGGGCTGCTGCATGTATCTTGATATAGTATTTATGGCATAACAAATATCAGGCTGAGAATGATTCAAGTACAACAAGCTACCAATCAACTGTTGATAAATACTGCAGTCCATGGGAGGTGTTCTTTTTCCTTCTTCAAGGATGATCCCTGAAAGGAAAGGGAATGGATCAGATATAAATTCATCCATGTTAAACTTGAATAATAGTTCTGATATGTATTTTTACTGAGTGACCATTATCCCATCAGAATTTTGCTCAATTTCGAGCCCCAAAAATTGTTTTAAAAGCTCCAAATCGCTCATTTCAAATACATTGTGGAGAGCAGTTTTGATGACTGAAATAGAAGCAACTATGATACTTGTGATCAGTAAGCAATCAACATATAAAAAAATAATAATCAAATGACCATCATAATTCTATATATACACATTTGGATTTGATTTACACCTTTGGAAGTTTTGTGAGAGAAGGAAGGCATCCATCTTGGAATACCACTCTCTTGGGGCCTGTTTTAACCCATACAGTGACTTCTTTAGCTTGCAAACCAAAGATGAATCAGAAATGTAGCCCTCAGGCTTATTAATGTATATCTCCTCATGAAGATATCCATGCAGAAATTCTGAATTAACATCCATATGATGCACTTCCCAGTGCTTAGATGCTGAAATTGCCAAAACTAGGCGGATGGAGTCCATTTTTGCAACCGGTGCAAAAGTCTCATGGTANATTGACTTATATTTTCAGGTGCTTCCATCTATAGCAACCTTATTCCAAAACACCCACTTGCATTGAACCAATTTCCTCCCCGGAGGAAGAGAAACTAGCTCTCAAGTAGTGTATTTCTGAAGAGAATTCATCTCTTCGTCCATGGAAACTTGCCATCTCGGATCCTTCCAATAATGGTAGTAGGAATTAGGGTATGAACTTATCATAAATAACAATATTCATAAAGCAAATTATTAGGACAAGAGAGCGCAATACCTGCTCTTTGGAAATCTGACTGGGTTCTCGTTGGATCATCCAAATTTCCAATGTTATCTCCTGCGGAGGAGAGTGTCTGTTGGGCCCAAGTTGGGAGATGATTTTGTACTTCAGGTTCTGATTCAGCATCTGATGGTTTCTGTACACTAATATCAGAAATTATAGGATCCAAATCAGGTTCATCACCCCCAATTACATCATCCAAATATTCAGTAGAATAGGAAGAAAATTCAACAGTTTTCTCCTTCACTAGTTCTACCTCCTGAAGAGGCTCATCGAACTTGACACTCCTTTCAATGATGATATGTTTTGTTTTGATATCTAGAAGCTTGAAACCTTTTGATTCATCAGGATATCCAATAAACAGACATTCTATGCTTTGCGGTTTCAAATCCCTCATTTTATCAAGTGGAACTCGGGCCCATGCAGTGGACCCAAACACTCGCAGATTCGACACATCCAGCTTGTGTCTGAAGTATGCTTTGAAAGGGGTATTCCATTTCATGGATGAGTGTGGAAATATGTTCTAAATATATGCTGCAGCATGCATGGCTTCATCCCACAAATTTGAAGCCAACTTCTTTGATTCCAACATACAAGTGGTCATCTCCTTGAGAGACCGATTCTTTCTCTCTGCTACATCGTTCTGCTGGGGAGTGTAGGGGACTGGATATTGGATCTGAATACCACTTTGGGAAAATATATGTAGTAAATCATTACAAACATACTACCCACCATTATCATATTTCAAGATCTTGATCTTTTGGCCAGATGCATTCTCAATCAAGGCCTTCAATTCAGTGAATTTTTCCAAGACTTTCGACTTCATTTTGATAAAAAAGACCCATGTGTATCTGGAAAAGTCATCAATGAAAGTTAGAACGTACCTTGATCCATTCATGGATGTGATATGCATGGGACCACTGATATCAGAATGTATTATTCCCAAGATGCATGATTCTCAGCTTGCCTTCCCCCGATCGAACTTATGCTCAGTGTGCTTTCCAACAACACAGCCCTTGCAAATTCCAGTGGTAGCTTTGATGGCCGAGAGGCCTTCAACCATATAATTATTCTGTAATTGCTGCAAGTATTTGAAGTTTATATGGCTGAACCTATCATGCCACAATATACAAACTTCATTTCCATGAGTTAGCAATGCAGTGGGCTTTTCATCCGCCACAAAATGGGAGAACTCGTAGGCTTTTGCATGATGGTTTGCAAGGCCTTTTGCTACAAGTTTTCCGGATGCAAGTTCTGTGATCTCTACGTCATCCAGCCTAAAGGATACTCTCTTAGGCACTCCCATATGTGTCATTTGATAAACACTTGGGAGGGTTGATGCAAGAGATGGTACATACAGAACATTTGAAAAATAACCATGCTCAAGATCTACAGTACCTTGTCCTTCGGATATGATTGTGGAGTCATCTCCCATGTGGATGGGAATGGATTTGCTGGTATCCAAAGATGAGAAGGAGTCTCTTTCAGCCATCATGTGGTTCAAAGCTCCAGAATCTATCAAGAGTGCTTTGGACTTCGAAGTTCTTGCCATTAGGGCATGACCTCTTTCATGCTGTGGTTCTCGATCTTGCTGATCTCTCCTTTGAAAGCTTTCTGGAAGATTGATGTGATTTTTCTCAAGAAGATAAGTAGCTTCATCAAGTTTCTTTTTCATGCAGGCATGTTTAAGGTGGAATCCATTCCCGCATTATGAACACTTGACTTTTTCCTTTCCATGATGCCCTTTTCCTTTGTTCTTCTTTGAGCCGGAAGACTCTTCATGCTGTTGGTTTTCAACTTTAGGCTTAGGAGATTCGAATTTGGTTTTTGGGTTCTTCTGCTGCTTTCCTTTACCCTTCAAATATTTAGGCCCCAAGACATGGACGACTTGATCATAAAAGGATCTGATGATCCCCATGTGGACAAGATTATCATGTTCACTCGTTAGGGACTCAATGAAGGCATTGAGTGAAGGAATCTTCCATCCAGGGGTTGTGAGCTTCCCCACATGGAATGTAGAGACAAACACCGAATAATAAGCTCCAAGTTTGGAGAGTATGGTGCAGATGAGCTGATCATCCTCCTTCTCCACCTTACATTGCTTCAACAGTAAGGTGATGTGCTTGAACTTTGTGAAAAAATCATTTAAGGTCTCAAAATTGGAATGCTTGAGAGACATCAACTCATTCTCAAGCTGGTATACTCTCAAATCATCCTGTTTTCCATACAGGGTTTCCAATTTGTCCCAGATTTATTTTGGAGTCTTCAATCCTGAGAGATGGTGTTACAGCTGATTTTACCACACATGGTAGATCACACATTTATGGCCTTGCCTGTCCCTCTGTAGACTATTTGGACCCCATGGACTATTTTTTTTACCTTTGATGATTCCAAGATCATCCCTAAAAACACATGTTATTTTCCATACATGAATTTTAAACCCTTTCTCACGTATATATGTGGATATGACCCTTAAACCCGCGTACATCAGGATGTGTGCAAAAGGCCAAAGATTTTTTGAGTTTTCCTTGATATGGATCCAAGTCACTTGTCTCTTGGCCTTCCATATGCCTTGAGATCGCTCAGATTTGACCTTCCATTACCCCATTGAAGCACTATAGAAGGAACCCTTTGGATACATTCAAAGGAGAGGAATTGAAGAACAAGAAAACTATAGTCCATTGTTGCCGTAGCTTATACTTGAGTCTGCATCCCTTTGTCCCTTGGAGCACTTTGTGTTCTTCCCAAGATTTCCTTTTCTTGTGAGCTTGCTATCGAGAGATGGAGGATTGAGGTGGTGGAGGCCTAGGTGGAGGACTTAGTTTCCTCGGTTTACAGACGTACCGACAGAGGTTGTCATTCTTGTAATCTCTGATTTATATTAATAGAAATATCTTTTCCTGTCCAATGATGTGTATTTAAATGAATATTGAATCCATGGATGCTTTTAATTTCTTATACATTATTGATTATATATTCTAGAGTAGGTCTAACACAATTATATCACATGCTTGTCATGTTTGCTGATTGTTGAGAGAGAAAATTGCTAACACAAGTGGGATTGGAAAATCTCAATGGGGATCTACATCAACCATCCAAAATAAGGTATGTTTCGAGATCCTTTAGTGTTATATGTTTTATTTCTCTTGAATATTGGGAAGGGATTGATTTTTGTGGTTACTCTGTCTGTTGTGGTACCCCAAGCCATAGGAATTTTTCTCTGTAACAGAATTGGTGACCATACTAGGGAGTTCCTAGTCATTTCCTTTGGGGTTTTTTTTAGCATTCAATGTTCTTGAATTGCTCTGATTTCTCTGTTTTTGAGTCAGGTCTGGGGGCATGTTTGCCTAGTAGTGTCTGATAGGAGTAAATTTTGTCTCAGCTTGTCTATTTGCCTTCTTTTTTATCTCTTTTTCTTCCTATACGTAGGTTTTGCCTTCACAGTCACGTGTACATGCGGGTTTTCCTAGAATAGCCACGTATATATGTGGATTTTCTGTAAATAGTCACGTATGCCCTGAGTTTTTCCTTTTTGGGGAAGATTAAGTGTTGCTGGGTGAGTTTGGATGATTTTTGAGTCTTCTTGGATGTTTTTGGAGTCTGTATATACCTCTGTTTCTGACCAGAGACGCTTTTTAGTTTAAATTTTTGAAAATGTTCTTGTCATTTCATTTTCTATTTTTTTTTTTGGGATTAGTGCATTAGGTCTCTTTTACCTTGGTGCTTTGCTTGGGTGCTGTCTCATAGTGCTTGCAGAGTCTGAGGGTTGTAGAGTCATACTTTTTCTTTTTATCTCATTTAATTCAAAAAATACAAAACATTTTCTTTTGGCATCATTGTGCATTGTTTGCATTTTGCATTTTTCATGGTACTTGCATTAGGTTTTCTTGGAGAGTATTAGTCAGATTTTCATATAGGAATGATTGCATAGTCATTTGAAGGAAAATTTTGCACTTCACGTAGTAGCATACCCCGTTTTTCATTTGACACAGTGCATTTGCATTGATTGTTAGGTGTGCATTTTACTTCTTGTTGCATCATAACATCATTAGTTGCACAACCATTTTCCCTTATGAGTAATAAGCCAATTAAAATCAACGCATAATAAAATGAATTACACTCTTTTCTAGGGTGCACCAACAAGATTAGGTTTTAGGGTCTTGGAATAGTTCATTGTGAGTAAATTCTCCAAGACCACTAAACGAAACATTTATGTGTCTGTCCAAGTGAGAGTGTAGTGTTTCTCAGGATCCTCCTCTTACAAGGGAGTTAAGCACAAGGCACTGGGAAGTGTGAGCTATTATTGATTGGGATGACCCCTGGTCATAAATGAGTAGCACCGGAGATATTTTCAGGATTGTATTCATATCTGGGGGCTCTTTTGAGAGTTTCGGGCTTTGCTACCATGCCCATATGGTTAATTTTGCTTGTGACTGTTTGCCTGAGCATTGATTATATTGAGGTGACCTTAGTTGCCTTACCTAGGTTATCGAGGGGGTACTTCACAGAGGTTATTCTGTAGGTGTCCTGGCGGTTAGGGGTTGGACAACACAGTCGCTATATGCGTTGAAGCTGAGGGCCACTATAATTGGTTACGAACATCCACTTGTTGTGTATGGGAGTCTCAAGCCTCTCCTAGGCGAGACATACCTGCTTCATTCGGGAGCTCACATATCCTACCCTTGTTTGCTTGCGATTTGGCTTTACATTTTATAGGTGTATGCTCGGTGCACGCTAGTTTGACTAGGGTTTGCGTAATTAGATCGAGTCTTTTCATTGTTTGAGTCATTGTGGATTCGAGCATGGCACTTCATTGTTCTCGTCGTTTAGCAAGAATTTCACCTTCCACGTCTCCTCCTCCTTTGGGAGAGAGAAACAGACAGTCAGGGTGGACTACTTCTCACTTTGATTCACACACGATGGCAGATCACGAGGATGAGATTCCTGAGATGTCCTCTCGACCTCACGAGGTTGGGGATGAAGATCCTACTCTCGTATATTATCCTTCACTGGAAATACCTTCACATTCTGGTTATGATCCCTCATTCATAGGTCGTCGGTATTGGTTTCTAGGCGACAAGACTCACTATGAACCCATAAGCACTAGTCATGTTCGTTATGGCATGTTTGATATCCCTACACCAGATTCGGCACATCATGTTGAGTTGGAAGTTGACCCTAGCACTACGCCTGGGGGCACTCCTATTCCTTTCCATGTGGAGAGATTTGGGAGTACTAGTCACATTACACCTTCCATCCCAGTGGTGGAAGCAACCTCACATGTCTGTCCTAGACCTAGTGTTAGTAACCATATGCGGATACCAGAACCAAAATGAGTGACCATTGGGAACACCACTTACATCACTTCACATTTCCCTTCATCCTCAAAACCTACTCCTTTGAATGCATTTTTGACAACCCTTCCTCCCCCTCTTTCATGTGGTCCTTCGGGCTGGAATATTGCTACTAGCCATGTTCGTACTGCGACTGCTCACATGGTAGTATCTCAGAGTCAAGTACCTCCTGTTGTGTCGGGAGGTCATATCCCTGTTTCTGGATCATCTCATGGTCCATTGCAAGTATTTCCCCTTATCCCTAATTATGGACATTCTCATGGGACATCCCATGGGACACCTTATGGAGTTTCTCATGGATAGTCTTATGGACCGTAGTATGGACAAAACTATCAACCCTATGGGTGCGGGTATCAACAACCTGCTTACTCTTCCAATTATTTCTTTGTAGCATTGCATAATCAAGGTACACCACATCATAATGCTTCCATGCAGACCTATACGGGTCAAATGGGAGGGGGTTATTATGGCCAAGGCCATGGTATTTATAGAAGTCATCCTTACATGAACCAGAACTATCAGGGAGTGTGGCATAGACTGGCTCAACCTAGGATCCATTTCCTCACAATGTTGAACTTACCTGAATTATCGAGACTTATGAACAATCTAGTATCTTACGACCCGGCCTAGCTGGCCATCCCTAACAAGCTTCCTTCGGACATTCCCAAGTCCGATGGAAAAGTTGTATAAGATCCTAGTGAGCATGTCACTACTTTTCACCTTTGGTGCTATTCCAATTCCTTACATGGGGATTCAATCCGTTTGAGGCTATTTCAACGCACCCTCATCAGGCGTGCAGCGAAATGGTATATAGAGTTACCAAGGGGGGCATTCATTTTATTTGATGACCTTGCCATGACCTTTCTCAATCACTTTCAGCTACCCGTATGTTACGATGTTGGTACTGAACTCTTGTCGACATTTCGGCAAGACAAAGCCACACATATCTCAGATCATATTCAAGAGTGGTGTAGACAAAAGCGGTTGATTAAAGACTTTATACCACCGGAATTTGTCCTTGAGTGGTTCCTCAAGTCATTGTTACCTTACATCACGAAGGATGTTTCTACATCCAGAGTCCAAAACAAGGAACAAGCAATCTTTAGGGCACAAGAGTTGGATTTGATTAACGCTCAATATGGACTTTTGTATGAGATTATACCTAATGCTCCGTGATATAGTTTCGATCCCAAGATCAAGCCTGGACTACATGCCAATGGCATTATGGGTTGTACAAGTGCCAAACCTGCAGATTCGGTTGTGAAACAAGTGAGCCAATTGTTAATTAATAAATCCTTGTCAGGAAAAGCCATGGCTTCGTCTCAACCTACCAAAAGGCGAGTG
Source organism: Pseudotsuga menziesii (assembly GCA_001517045.1). Taxonomy (NCBI): domain Eukaryota; kingdom Viridiplantae; phylum Streptophyta; class Pinopsida; order Pinales; family Pinaceae; genus Pseudotsuga; species Pseudotsuga menziesii. The sequence continues at coordinate 65,962 of LPNX010115701.1, forward strand.
TACTTTCTGTGCAATTGTTGGACCAGAAGGGCAACCAGAAGCCTGGAAGGAATAAGAAAAAAGGGAAAAATAATCATAAAGGTGGGAACAAGAATGAAAATGCTAATTATAATGACAAGAATGCTCGTAATGCTGGGGGGGACAAGCAGTCTAAATGTAAGGTAAAGTTTCCTTACAAGTTATGTAAGGAGGACCACCTCTCTCACTTGTGCCCTCATATGGAAGATGCCTCGAGGTTCATAGCACAGAGCCCAGGCGTGCTAACTAATCCTTTACCCAACAATCAAAATATGAACTCGAGGACCATTGATACTCATTGTGCATCGGGTGGAGATCAAAATCCGCTAGAAGCCAATAGTGGTCATGGTTGCGTTAACATGGTGCACACTACTAAGGTTGTGACTCGTGCGAAGGATTATGGTTCATCACAATCGGACCTTAGAAAGGAACCCGCTCCTCCCGAGAGCCCTTTGTGTATCGAAAAACCTATGGATAAACCTAAAGTTGCACCTCGCATTCCTAAGGGAGTCCTAAAGCGTTTAGGGCACAATCCTAATGCCCAAGCCGCCAAGAACTATTCCGTTGTTGAGGATTTGGGCCATACTCCTTGTGCGATGTCCACACTTGAAGTACTTAAGACTTGTCCTCCATAGAGGAGAGCCTTGCTTTCTACTCTTGGGGTTAATGATGATAACTCTTCTTCCATTATCAAATTTTAAACCATGGGAATATAGCCTCACTTGCCTTACAACGTGTCTCTTTTGATTCATGTAGAATGTCTTAATATGACCGTCAAACACACTGTGATTGAAAAAGGCGCTGCTGCTTCCATGATGTCTTTGTCATGTTTGAAGGGTTTGGGTTCTCTCGAGTTGTCTCAATCCGCTACTATGTTGATATATTTTGATGGTAGATCATTTCAGTCGCACGAGATTCTTCCTTCTCTTAAGCTCCAATTGGGAGGGAAGACCGTCGCGATCGAGGTTGGGGTGGTTGATGCACCCCTTGACTACAATCTTCTGCTAGGCCGGAATTGGATGTATAGTATGCAAGTCGTAGCCTCTTCTCTCTTTCGAGTGGTATGATTTCCATTTAATGGGAAGATCGTTATGATTGATCAGACATCATTCCATAATTCGAGTGTTAATGCGTCATCGGGAGCTTCTATCCCGATTATCGATCATTCTCAGTCGGCAACTGGGAGTGTGGGTGTGGGTATGTATCTGTCTCTTATGGGGACCTTTAGCTGTCCTGTGCCTATTCTTATGATCAGATCTAGTTTTGGTGGGGCTTCATCCTTGCTGAATTTGGTGTCTTTTCGCACTACCCATATGGAAGATCCTTGGATTCTTCCTTCACCGAGTCCTTCGATTGGACTTATCGAAACAGATGTGTCGTTGCCAGAAACGATGGTAGCATATCAAGATAAAATTGATAAAGTTACAGAGCCAAGTCCTTCCTCTTCATGGACGGATGAGGAGGACTCGTATGTGTTGCTTGCATGGGCAGTTGAGTCCTCTCATGCACATGATTTCGTCGATGATGTTTTTCCATAATATGAAGCCATTATTGAGGCCATGTCTGGAGTTGAGCTACCTTGGGAAGAATTACATCATTGATCATATTTTCTTCCTGATCTTGACCGTATGGAGTGTGATGACTTTAGGGATATTCTTAGCGAGAATATTGGTAGTCCCGTGGTTCCATTGAGCTCTTCTGGTTAGATGGCTGATGGAAACATGGTGAATTTATCACCTACTATTCCTATCAATATTTCTCGTGATACTGGCAAAGTTGAGAACATCTACATTGGGGCGAGTTGTTCCCCTGATGAGATCAAGGAGTATATCGAGCTATTTAAAGAGTTTCGTGACATATTTGCTTGGTCATATGAGGAAATGCTAGGTATTGACCCCCGTATTGTCGAACATGAGATTAAAACCTATCCGGATGCAAAGTCGGTTCGACAATATTTGCATGTGGTGAATCCTAGAAAAGCACCCATCATTAAAGCTGAGATAGAGAAACTGTTAAAAGCCAGTTTTATCTATCCCGTTCCCTTGACGGATTGGGTTTCAAATCTCATTCCGGTTGATAAGAAGCAAGGAGTGATCCAAATATGCACTGATTTTCATGATTTAAATCGTGCTTATCCTAAGGGTAATTTTTCCACACCATTTATTGATCAGATTTTGGATGAGTGTGCGGGAAGCAAGGTATTATCCTTCATGGATGGTTTATCTGGATATAATTAGATTCAGATCAAACCCAAGGATCAACATAAGACTGCATTTATTTTTCCTTGGGGTACTTTTACATATTGAAAGATGCCTTTCGGCCTTAAAAACGTTGGAGCTACATTTCAACGGGATATGACCTTAATTTTTCATGATCTCAAAACGATTATCAAAGTGTATTTGGATGACCTCGTTGCTCATTCTTGTTTGAAAATGCGTCATCCATACCATTTCAAATTAGTATTCGAAATATGTCATCATTACTAGGTTCGTTTAAATCCTCATAAGTACATCTTTTGTGTTACTGTTTTTCGCTTGCTAGGGTTCATTGTATCCAAGGAGGGTATAAGAGTCGATCCCTTAAAGGTTGAGGAAATACTTCAATTGTCTCCCTCGCGTAATATTAGACATCTTCAGTGTTTGCAAGACATGGAAAATTTCTTGCTGAGATTCGTAGTTAATTTTGCCAATTTGACTAAAGGCTTTATGCATCTTTTAAAGAAGGACACCCCTTTTTGTTGGGATGAGCGAACCCAGGAGTCCTTTGATGCTCTTAAGCAAGCCTTAGCATCGGGCCCCGTGCTTAGTCCACCTGATTATAGCCATGATTTCTTGATTTATGTGGTCGCGTCCATGGAGACGGTTGGTATGGTTTTGGTTCAGGAGGATGAGGAGCTCCACGAGCATGTAATATACTATTTGATCTGAAACCTTATTGATGTGGAAATATTTTATTCCCATGTGGAGAAACTTACCTTGGCCACCGTTCATGTGGTTCAGAGATTGAGACATTACATTCTCCTTCGCTGAACCTTGGTTGTAGCTCATATCAATCCATTTCAGTTCGTCCTCGCTAGAAGGATGATTGGGGGAAAATACAATAAATGGATTGTTATTTTGCAAGAGTTCGATCTCGAATTTGTTTTGGCGAAATTGAAGAAATCGTTGATCTTTGCGGAGCTCATTTCTGATTTTCCAAGTTTGGAGGAGGAAGAGGTTTATGAGGATACATTTGTCGATGAGCATATTTTCCTTATCTCAACTTTGGAGTCGTGGTATTGGGATATCATTGTATATTTGCAAATGTTTAAGGTCCCTACTCACCTTTCATGGGATGAGCGATGATGATTACGCCATGTAACTAAGAACTACCTTATAGTGGATAACACTTTGTATCGCTGTGGGGTAGATTCCATTTTACATCATTGTTTAACCCTTAATGAGGCTGAGGTTTTGCTGAATGATTTCCACGGAGGGGTGTGTGGTGGTCATTTATCTGGGATTTCTATAGCCCAAAAAATATTGAGAGCGGGATATTTTTGGTTGTCGATATTCAAATATTTTGTTAATGCGGTCAAGAAGTGCCACCCTTGCTAGGTGTTTGCATGCAATATGCGCTCACCTCCAGCTCCATTACATCCTATTATCACTGCCGGTCCCTTCACCAAGTAGGGGCTTGATTTTATGGATTGCAAACTGGCTTTGACTGGGGGGCATCATCACATTATAGTGGCTATCGATTATTTCACGAAATGGGCAGAGGCTATGCCCATGATTAAATCTAATTGTGAGACAGCTGCGTATTTCATTTTCAACCAAATTATTACTCGGTTAGACATTCCGAAAGAGCTTGTCACTGACCATGGTAGGCACTTTCAGAATAGAATGATGGAAGAGTTGGCTTCAAAGTTAGGGTATAAGCAGGAGCATTCCTCTTCTTATTACCCTCTTGTGAATGGACAGGTTGAAGTAGTGAATAAATCACTTAAGTCCATTCTCCAATGAACCTTCACACAAAGCAAGATGAATTGGCATATCATGTTATATCCTTATTTGTGGGCCTATAGAACCGTGGTTAAGAATACCACCGATTTCTCTCCATATCAGCTTGTGCATGGGGTGGAGTCTTTCTTGCCGGTTGAATGTGAAATCCCTTCATTGAAGTTAGCTATAGAGCTTTTACCAGACACTTGCACATTGGAAGAACGTTTGGTCCACTTAGAGCAGCTTGATGAGTAGCGCTGAGATGCCTTGGTGGCTCTAGAAGTAAATAATCGTCGCGTTAAGGTCTAGTATGATAAGTCTGTCCGTCCAAGGAAGTTTAGTTAAGGTGATTTGGTCCTTTTATGGGATCAAGCTAAAGAAACCTTGGGGGAAGGGAAGTTTAATCCCATGTGGCATGGTCCTTACATGGTCAAACATGTGTTAGAGAAGGGCACCTATGAGCTAGTGGATTATGAAGGACAGCCTTGACAGAGCCTAGAAATGGGCTCTATCTTAAAAAATAATATGCATGATCTTCAGCCAAGGCTGATTGTTGTATATTATTGTACAGTTTTTGAGTTGCATAGTTAGGGTTTGTTATGGTGATTGAGTTTTTTGATTAGCTTCCGTTTCTTATGGCATATGTCGATGGAGTCTTCCGTTTACATAGGATTCACCGATAGTGCTAGCCATCACACTCAAAACTCAGCTTTGGCTGCTTGGGTGATTTATACTCCTATGGGTCAAGTATTGCCTTCAGGAGGTGTATGTTTACGGCCTTCTTCGAACAATGTTGCTGAATATAGTGCCGTTATTGAGTTATTGCAGGATGCCATTTCATATGGTGTTCTCTCTCTTGAGGTACATCTTGATTCGCAGTTAGTGGTTTCACAACTTAATGGCTCGTATCGTATTAGGGATCCAATATTATTAGGAAGATTCTTACGTGTGAGATTGCTAGAACAACAATTTGAGAATATAACATACATTCATGTTTCAAGAATTTTTAATCAAGTTGCTGACTCATATGCTAACTATGTGTTAGATTGGAATTTGTTTCATAGACCATAAACATATCACAAACATACATTTTTTGCACACATTTAAATAAATAAAATCGATCATCATAACAAATTTTCATTAACATCCAAAATGTGGCGTCATAATACAAAATTGGGGCTTTCGAGCCACCAAAATATAATACACGGTAGTACAAAAATGAAACACTCTCAGGTCTCTAAGCCTATGGAGGAGGAGGGGGGTTCTGATCTTGGTAGCACACCATAGCTCTAGCCAATCATCAGAATAACCAAACCCATGCTTGTGGTACACCAACCACTTGACGCTGCATGGCCTCAGGAAAGTCCTTGACTTGCGCCATGGGTACCCTATGTGTCAAGTGTATGAAGTTTGTGTGAATGCTTTGGGGCATCCGCTCCGCATCTACACCCATGATATCATCCTCTCTTCCCCTCCATATATGAAGAGGGAAACCATCCAATCATCGTGGTCCTACATATGCATACACATGATAGATTGTCACTATGTGTCATCACACCAAAACATGTCTTTTGAGTCAATATATAAAAAACACAAAAAAAAATTAATAATTCAAAAAAATTAAAAAGTGGGTTTGGGATTCATTACCTATCTCGCCATATGCCGCTCCTCGTGGTAGGGGCATGTCCGAATCTCCATGGAAATATATCCCTGCATAGGGGTAGTCATCAATGGCAATTATTTGCCTTCGCCACCATGGAAATAAGTCTGCTGGGTAGGGGTTAGCCACCCTACCTCCGCCCATTCTGCGCATAACATTTTTCCAATGTTGTTGGGCTGGATCTCGAAATCTGTGTGGAGAAATTTCCACTCCAGGGATTAGCCCCTGTACACACTCAAAGAAGAACGTGCTCAGTATGCTACCGAAACCAAAGTTTCTCACCCTGCCCATCTTGTAGTCATTGAGTTGCTGCTTCATGTTGCTCAACAACGCAATGCTCCAGTCATACACTGTGGGTCTCATACACTCCACCGCATAGAACATCAGTGGCCGAGAGGCCTGGTGGAGTGAAGCTAAGCTGGCTATCCTGCCGAGTGCCAATAGTATGGCCTTCAGTCCCAGTACCTGGTTAGAGTTTGTCAGGATTTGACTCCCAACCTTTTTTGTGTCCTGAAATAAGTACACCGCAATGTACTCATCAATAGTTAATCCACCTCCAGGCCCGCAAGATCGGAGATTTACCACCTCTCCTCGTCGGGAAAAAATAGTGATAAAGTATATGTCCTCAATTTCTATACTGAGCGACATCTCGTCAATGTGAAAACTCTCAGAGTCTGGATCCCAGTAATCCACTAGCATCTGGAGGAGTCTTGGCTTGGCCCTCAGGCTACCAAGACACCAAAACTTATACAAACCACATGCACATAATGCTTGTTGGGCCATTAAGTCACCTTGCACGGCCTCGTCTACATCACCATGTTCCCTCTCCCTCCATTCTAAAACCATCCTGCACAAAAAACATAAGATTTGATCATTATTTACCCTTGAAAATCTCATTCGCGGCCTCATACGCGACTGTTTGCAAAATAGCCGCCTATGTACGCGGGTTTGGGCATTTTTTCCGCGTATGGCCAACCCTATACGTGAAAAAAACCTCAATACCCATGTGGGCCGAAACGCACAATTTAGTATGGCTTAGAAAATTAAATGGACCATGAAAACTTAAAAAAATTGCATGAAATAGGAAGAGGAGGACATGAGGAGTTACTTGGATCAAACGGTGTCAAATTTTGCCAGATGATGCTCCTGGAATTCGAGTTGGAAGTTTTGAGCTCAAATGGGTAAAAATTTCAAATAATATAGAATTTTAAATTTTTTTACTATTTATAGAAATTTTTTACCCACTTTCTATAGTTTTGACTGTTTCTGACCATTTTGGACCGTTTTGAACTAATTTGATGATGTAGGAGTCCGTTTTGAGCGTGGCTTGACCATGGTTTTGACCCGTTCATGCTGATTTTAGGTATTATGTCTAAACTGGCATATAGGTTACGTTTCACATCCGTTTGCACTTTGCATGACCTTATGACCATTTCATTATAACCTTAGGTACGAACCCATTCTATCTTGTCATGAAACCTTCTTGTTGCTTTCAGAAGTGATATGATGTGAATGGTAGAAATTGACCATACATGGGTACTCTAGTTAGCTCCTATTTTGCATTTGGTGCCCATGCCGACATTTTTCCTTTAGGGTGTGGGAGTCCTTTGTATAGTATCTCCATGAATTTGTGCAAGAGCTTCATACTCCTCTTGATCTTTTTGCTGGAAATTTTCCCCAGGACTCCCTTATGTCAAGTTGTAATTGCATTATCATGATTTTTGCTTGCCTTATTGAGCCTTATGCCAGCTTCCCTAACTTTGATTATCAGCCATATAGCCTGAGCTTGTCTCATGTCTAGCCAAGCAGAGCCATTTTTTTTATATCTTTTGCATCTTGATTCCCCATTTTGACTAGGAGGGGACTTTCCTCCGAGTGTCGTTATCCTACACATGTGTCCTTGTATTGAGCATAGGTATGCTCCGTTGCTTGGAACTAGTTTGTTTGCCCCTGGACAATCGTCTCCTCCTAGTCTGTAACTATAAAGAACTTTTATTCTTTTTCAAGCTTTTCAAAATATTTGAAAATGTCCAAAAAAAATAAAAAAACCAAAAATCCGGACAGGAAAAGATGTTATCTTTAGCAGCAGTCGAGTCATGTCACCTTCGAACAGAGCACTGTATTTCACATATGTTGGTTGGGTTAATAGTTTGACTTTAGAGATATGTACTCATTTCTCTGAGTTTATCTCCACCAACTGGTTAAGCTTCCAGTCCCTATGGAGCCTCTGTCGATGCCTCCTGTATCGCAGAGATGTCCCGGTTTTTGTATATCGAGTCTATGCTACCTACATTTAGTCACCATTTTCCTTTATGCTCTTGTTCGAAGGAAGTTGAAGCCTGAGTTGGCCATTTCACAGTTTTCTTGACTTTGCATGTCAGCCATTATCGGTACTGGTACTGGTTCGTGCACATTATGATAAAGTCCTTCCACATTATACAGCTTTGCTGAGTACCTCATGTTGGATGATGGGGGATTCCTTAATGCCCTCCTTCCAGCAAATTTCATCCCATCGACTTCAGATAATTTATTCTGGGATAGGAGTCTAGAGTCATTTTGAGTGCCTTGAGACTTGCAGTCCTCAGTGGTAGGTTCTCTTGACCTCAACACATTTATTCACACTTGTTAGATTACACTCTAGTACCTTGATTCCAATTTTCATTATCAGTGGGTGATCTCGTGTCTGTTGACGGTATACATTAATGACTGGTAATTAGACGATGGACGACTATGTTCGAACTCGACACCTCTATTCACATAGTAGGACATGTCCTCGTAGTGGATTGTGTAAAATACTTTCCAGATTGGTGGCATTTCTGATATGCTACCTCCTTGATCATGCCAATGTTCATGAGATTTCAGCTCTCGTGACTTGATTCCAGTGTATGTCAAATATCTTCAACCATTATGGAGATCATGATCCTTTGAATATTTTCATCATGGAGATTCTTATCTATCTATATTGTACATGGAAGTGACCACACATGTCATATTTGGTATCATTCCTATTCATGGCCATTGTACTCTTATGTATCTTGGACTGCTGTATGTACTTATAGTTATATGCAAAGATATTTGTATTGTCTTGTTGGATGGCTGGTTCTCCCACTTGGTTCTTCATTACTCCACTTCTAGGATGGACTTATAATGTATTTCAGCCATCATATCACCCCTCTGACCTCACACATTAGGGGGCATTTGTTACAGCTGATTTTACCACACATGGTAGATCACACATTTATGGCCTTCCCTGTCCCTCTGCAGACTCTTTGGACCCCATGGACTATTTTTGTACCTTTTATGTTTCCAATATCATCCCTAAAAACACATGTTATTTTCCATACGCGACTTTCAAACCCTTTCTCGCATATATACACAGATATGACCCTTAAACCTGCGTACATCGGGATGTGTGCAAAAGGCCAAAGATTTTTGGAGTTTTCTTTGATGTGGATCCAAGTCACTTGTCTCTTGGACTTCCATATTCCTTGAGATCGCTCGGATTTGAATTTCCATTACCCCATTGAAGCACTATATAAGGAACCCTTTGGATACATTGAAAGGAGAGGAATTGAAGAGCAAGAAAACTATAGTCCATTGTTGCCGTAGCTTATACTTGAGTCTGCATCCCTTTTTCCCTTGGAGCACTTTCTGTTCTTCCCAATATTTCCTTTGCTTGTGAGATTGCTATCGAGAGATGGAGGATTGAGGTGGTGGAGGTCTAGGTGGAGGACTTAGTTTCTCTGGTTTGCAGACGTGCCGACAGAGGTTATCATTCTTGTAATCTCTGATTTATATTAATAGAAATTTCTTTTCCTGTCCAATGATGTGCATTTAAATGAATATTGAATCCATGGATGCTTTTAATTTCTTATACATTATTGATTATATATGTTAGAGTAGGTCTAACATAATTATATAGCATTCTTGTCTTGTTTGCTGATTGTTGAGAGAGAAAATTGCTAACGCAAGCAAGATTGGAAAAGCTCAACGGGGATCTACATCAACCATCCGGAATAAGGTATGTTTCGAGATCCTTTAGTGTTATATTTTTTATTTATCTTGCATATTGGGAAGGGATTGATTTCTGTGGTTACTCTATCTGTTGTGATACCCCAAGCCATAGGAATTTTTCTCAGTAACAGATGGAAAAGAAGATCCCAGGAAACAGAGAGGCACAAGAATCCGAATGCTTCATCTTTCTTGTTCAAGAATCTAGATTTCTCTGTCACAGAAACAGGCTCTTCTTTAGTGTCCATAGTGACCCTATAGAGTCCTCTAGAACATAGCTGGATCTCCATGTCTCATTTCCATGAATGGAAATTGAACAGAGTCAAGAGTTCTACGGAAGAATCCATTTGAAACTACTGGAGCGAATGGTTTCACCTGTTAAAAACCTGCAAATCATAACAAAAGGGGCACTGTAAAGTCAGACAACCTACACATTTTAGGCTTTCATCACACCCAACATAGTTGATCAAGAAATCTTGACCAACAATTCCTTTACTTGGGGTATTAATTCGTAAGCCTTGGCATCTGGTGTAGTGCTAGAATTTTGAGCTTCTGCTCAATTTTTCATGCAAGATCTGCCAAAAACCTTGTTTTTGAGAGATCTGAGCTTTGTCCCATCGTGAGTTCTGATACCATATTAATTTTTCATAGTGGTCTAGGAACTGAAAACACAGTCTCACAAAGAATTCATACAAATATGCATAAAATTGGCAAAATGGTGTTGCAATGGAAGTAGCAGCTCTGTATAATCAAAATGAAAGAATGATGATACATTACAATGATCACGCAAGATGCATGAATTCCAAGACAATTTGAATTCCCAAGGAGGTCATTCGAATTGAATGAATGAGTCTATCTCAACTGATTGTAAGCCACAATGAACACACCAGTTAACCATTGGTCAAAGCCCTAATTGACTCAACTGAGTCCTAACTGAGGTCGGAGTGCAATAGATGATTGAGTCTAACTGAAATAGCTCAGACACATGTCACTGCATGCCAACCAACAAGTGGTAGCGTATCATTAACTCCAATGAAGCCTGATGAGGTTAACTGAAGTCTAACTGACCATCAGAGGTGGTTGGAGGCGCCCTTGTTGACTCCAGTTCATTAAATATTAATTAAATAATCAATTTAATGAATGGAGGCACCTTCACTGCTATGTTTAATTGATTGTAACCATCAGTTATTGATTAAGTTCATTTATGACACTCAGATCACCCCTGGAGTGATCCAGTTAGCCTCCCTGAATGAAGGAGAAGGCTTAGTTGGCCTCCTTTACTGAAGGTAGGCATGGGTGTGCTCATGCTGATGTCATACAGTGCTCCTCTGATGTCAATTAAGTCAATAAAACTTAGTATAGTGATTTAACTAGGCCAAATTGACCAAAATAAGTGTGTATGGTGGTAAATGTCTCCAACAACTCTATTGGCTTCTCCAGTATGTGTCATTTGGTAAATTGACAATAGGTTCACTGCCAAGTCTAGTAAAAATAGGACATTGTTTAAATATCCATCTTCAAGATTGATCCTACCAACTCCCTTGGCCTGGATCTCACTATCATCACCCATTCAAATAGTTGTGCCACTGTCTGAATACATGGATGTGAAGAAATATTTGACAGAGGCCATGTGCCTTGATGCTCCTGAATCAAAGATGAAGGATGAAGAATCTAAAGAGACAACAACCAAAGCATGGCACTTCAGAACTTGGACTTCCATCCTTCTTCCTTGCGCCCTCTAGGACTGAGATGTTGTTCTTATCCAACAACTGTGCCATCATATCTTTAGTTTTCTTCATGCATGCAATTTTTGGATGCCATCGCTTATGGAAGTAGGTGCATTTGGACTTCTCCTTGTCCTTGCAAGGATTCGAACCCCCATCAAGAATTTTGGGCATGTCTTGTTTCTTCTTATCTGGATGTTTCGAATCGTTGGCTTTCTTATTTCCTTTGTCTGCATTCAAAACCCCTACAGCAAGAGCTTGGTCCTTGGTTGCTTTGATGGTGCCCATCTGCACTAGCTTATCTTGCTCTTGGGTTAAATACTCCATGAAGCTTGCTAGTGATGGCATTTGCCAATTTCGAGAATTTAGCTTGCCAGAGTGAAATGTGCTTACAAACACAGAGTACTCTGGCCCTAGCTTCGAAGGATTGACAGTATGAGTTTCTATTTTTTCTTCTCTATTCCACACTACTTGAATTGAAGTACCAAATACTTGAATTTGGTGAAGAAATATTGGATGGTCTCATAATGCGTTGGGCTCAAGCTGATGAGCTCATTTTTGAGCCAGTGCCCCCTCATTTCCATAGTTTTCCGAAAGAGAGCTTTGATCATGAGCCAAACTTCATTTGGGGTGGCTAAACTGTAAACATGAAATATGAGATCTCTCGAAATGCTGAGGCATAGAATTCCAAATGCTTCATCAAGTCTTTTGAAAAACTTCGACTTCTCTACTACAAAATTTGGTTCAATCTTTGTCCCCATGGTGACCTTGTAGAGACCCTTGGACCTCAGTTGGATAACCATCTCGACCTTACATTCGAATTAATTGAATGGTGTTAGCAAGGAATGATTTTTCTCCATCTCAGCTTGCGTTAGTGGTAAAAATTGTTGAATGTACCTGCAATGAAAACTCATTAATTTCTCTGGATAATCACTCTAATAGTGAATCAAACACTCATAAATTGGTTTGCATATTTAATCAGATCTGATACCATGTGATAATTCATTCACAACTGGATCTAGAAGCCAAAGAAACTCTCACAATTCACTATAGTTTGCAAAACCAGCACAAAAAATTTTGAAAGTGTAAAATTACACACACATGTGAACACAATAGTGGATATTATTATCACTTTCTAACAAGTGAATATGTTTAGAACAAAAATATATTACATTTGGGAAAAATCATGAGGATTAGGAAGCCATTTGGAAGTGCACATGTGTCATGAGTAGATTTGACCTCCATCCCCCTAGGTGGACCAATCATCTCTTGAATCACCCCAAACTATCATGAAACCTAGTGTGAACATTGGTGAGGCATGATAGTGCATAAATGATTCCAATACATGATTGGGTGTGCAAATAGAGGTGTGGGAGCAGCTCAAGGTGAGCAATAAATGCACAAGAAGGTCCAAAATGGTCTAAAAACATCACTAGCACCCCTAGTCAAACCAAACTCCACACAGAGAGGAGGGGAAGAACTCCAAGAGACCAAGGGTCTTTAATGAGGGCTCATATGTTCTAGGTTGACCAATATAGAGCACTAGTGTGTGTGTGTGTGTGTGTGTGTGTGTGTGTGTGTGTGAATGGGCCAAAATAAAAAGTTAACTTGCTAGGCCACTTTCCCTAAGTCTAAACCATAGATATCAATGCATAAAAGCAAATGAAATAGTCTAAGGTATAAACTAAGATACTAAGGAAGGATTATTGAACTAACAATATGAAAGAATGATTGTAATAGGGTGTTTGATTCCCATAATGACATTGATATTTTGGATAGGACTGAAGGTGTTGAGATTCAATGTTGTTGGTACAATAGTATAAAGGGGCAACTCATGTACAAGTATGATTCAACATATCATCTATTCATACAACTTGAATATGTTATAGCAACATAAAACCTATCATACATTATCAATAATGACACATACAAGTTACAAGAAAGCGACCACATAATTTATGAGGATTTCATTAAAAAATTAAATAGGGTGAAGTTTTCAATACATTCTAATTTCTCTTATCTTTTCTACAACTATCTTATAGATTACTTATAAAGTATTATTTTTTGTATTAACTGTGATTTGTTTGTATCAATTTCATACTAATTTTATACTCATTAGCTTTAGGTGCGGTGAATGGTTAGAATGGCGAATAGTTGGGATAACTCAATGTGAAGTTATCGATCATCAAATATTTCTTTATGCTTTCTTGAAGCATGGTTCTTGAGGGTTCTTGAACTTTTGGATACTTCAACAATTATATTTAATATTACTTTTAAAAGGATGAAACAACTTTTTGTTTGTCAAAGTTTAGTGCCCATGCCCATGTTATAGTTTTCATATACTTTCTTTTTCTACTTCAATACTTAAATTGAATATTACTTAATGTGTGTTTCTTGAATTGTGTTTTGTAAAATTTTTATATGTATTTTTCTTCATGAAACAACATATCCTTGTCACCTTTCAAGACTTAGTTACCTTAGGGAATACTCCCTTAGTGGTTCAAGCCACTTAACTTAGAAGGGAAGTAGGTGTAGGTGATAGGTACCTTATTTCCATAGTTGCACTTAGCTAGTACCTTTGAGTCCTTGCAATTGGGGTGTTAATTTTCGTGACAACATGCACCTTAAGTGTAACTTAGAGATTAGGTGTTTTGTGTTTTAGATAATTCTCTAAAGAAGACAAATTTCAACTTAAAAATGTGTACATAGATGTAATTTTCATTTTCCAGCATGGAATTATGCTGCTAGTGCCATTGTTTTGTCCAGAGGTTGTATTCATTTTGCATGAGGAAGCATCATCTCGATACAAATCTGAAATTTTCCATGGTTTATATTGTATTGAAGAGTTTTGAATTTTTATACATATTGTTATCAACAAGCATGCCTATTCGAGGAGTATGCATGCATTTCAACAGTTTGAAAATGAAATTTTGGTGAAAGTGTTTATTAAAAATCAATCTAGCTGGAATGAACAACTTGGCAGTGTTTCTGTTTTTTCCTATATATTAATGGCATGTTTCATATATTGAATTTTATTAGACAAACATTAATAATTGTACCTTTCCATACTACAAAACATGGACATTGTATATTCATCTTTTCTTATCCATGTGATCTCTTGTTGTACCACCCACATGGTTTACTTTTCCCGTGTGACTAGGTGTTCCTTGTTACACCTTCCATGTGGTCACTTTGCACCAACATGACCACGAGTCTGTTGGATTACGGGTCCTTCCCCATCATGACGGTGGCCTATTTCTTAGGTGGATTGTGGGTTCTTCCACATCATAACCGTGAGTCTATTTATTGGTGGACTATGGGTCCTTCACCAGCGTGACTGTGATATGTTTCTTGGCACTTTCTTGGTGGAATCTAGGTCCTTCACTAGCATGACCATATGTTTTCTTGACTGGATTGTGGGTCCTTCCCCATCATGACTATGATCTATTTTGTTGGGTGGACTATGGGTCCTTCTCCAACATGAACATGATCTGTTTTCTTGGGTGGACTGTGGGATCTTCCCCAGCGTGGTCGTGAGCCTATTTTATTGGGTGTACTATGTAGGCTTCCCCAGTGTGGCCATGAGCTTTTTTTCTGGTGTGGACTATGGGGTCTTCCCCGGCGTGACAATGAATTTCACTTTATGGGTTGAATGTGGTTTTTCAAGTACAACTATGCAAATTATGTTTGTGTGTCTCTACACTATGTGACTGCATCCTTACCCAACATGACTGTGTGTCCTTTGTTAGCAAGAATGTACTAGGTATTGGTGTCGGTGGACAGAAATTGAAACTGTCAAGTATTGTTATCGCGCTTCATGTTGAGTCTCCACTGCCTCTAGAATGGAAGAAATGTTTAGACCTTCAGGTTTGTTTCCTTCTATTTTTTTTCTTTATTACATATCTTGTTTTTCTTTTATTCATGGTTTTTTTCATTGTTGTTGTCATTGAATTCACCTTCAGGTTTGTAGAGACCACCATTCCTATAAATTTGTCATCAACCAGAATTGATGATCATCAGTCCTGCAAAATGGATCGTCCTCAAGGCTACTTTACTTTTCCTCGACTGCCAACAACTACTCAAGTCTATTTTAACAATTATTCACTTGATGGCATGTTTCATTTTGCCAAAAAATCAACAAGCAAGGTCATTAATTCTCTCTTTTTGTTTTTGTTTTTGCAGGAAGTCTATGCTTCAATTTCCTTGGTGTTTCCTTGAAAGGGAATTAAAACATACATGATCTCATTCTAGTAAGAGTTATAGCAAAGGTAATTTCAAAAATTTTGCAGGCCTCTCAATGAAATTGTTTGTTATTGCTTTCCAAGTTACATCTTATATATGTTACCTGCTATCAACATACATCATCCATGGTAAATCAATTGGTATCCATTTTTTTCTGTTAGAAATAATGCTGAATTCATTAACTTCAGAGTACATATGTACTTCTGATTGAAGGAAGCCTAGACAACCAAATTTTTCATGACATTTTTTAGGATAAATGTGTTTTTCTGGTTAACAACATCTCAACCATGATTTGGAAACTAAGATTTTTATTTGAGTCTTCTTGCACTTTTTAAAAGATAATGTTAAAAATACAGTATTCAAAAAAATTTATAGTGTTTATGTGGGATTTATTGAGCACAAATCCAAAGAATGTTTGAACTAAGGATACTTGTTTATGTTTTTGCAACTATGATCCACTGGGCCTCGAAGGACTTGCTCAAGATTTATGCATATTTCTTGGAAAAGATGGTGTCCCTAACTATAAGTTTTTGGACCTACTAATCAATTCTATGTTGGAGATGCATGTAAAGGCTGAGGTATGAATATGAATTTACAAAATATTGAACAAGCAGTGGGATACTTCTTATTTTCTCATATGCAGGTATAACTAAAGAAATCCTCCTTTGGAAAAACTTGTCATACATAGCTGGTGCTTGAGCTTGATTATTAGTTTTCATGAGCTTGATCATTGGGTTAACATGCATTTTAATTAATCCTTCCAATATTATTTCACTTCCTTCCAATATTATTTCACTTACTCAATGGACCACACCTAGTTTAGCATGTGATTTAAAAAATTCTCTTCAATGGCTTTGAACTATTACCAAAAAATAATCAACTGACTATCTTGTATTGCTCACTTTTTATATCAAATCTCCAACCAAAAATCTTTGACCTTTATTATGTAGAAGTGGATCAATATTTCTATAATCTCATATTTGAATTATGTTATTAATTAATTTGTAGTCTACTAAATATGCAATTATTCTTTGAGATAGAAACAAATGATTCTCGTTTTTCTATCCAACCCATACTTTAATAATGAGGAAATCCCATTGCATATCAATCTCAACCACTCTTAGTTGCCAAAATAATTACAATAAACATGAATTTTTGTATGATTTAGTATAGGAACTCAAGCAATGACACCATTATATACGCAATAAGGATACCATCCTTCCCACTAATTTCTATGCTCTTATTTTTCTCATCTATGAGTCCAAATTGTAGGAATATATCCATATATGAAATTGACATCTTGCGTACAAGGTTTGCACCAGTCATGATTAAGTATGAGAAGGGAATCATAAACAAGGTGATTGACATTCTTACTCACCCTCCAACACACGAATTGCATATTGTCGATATTTTGTGTTTTTCCTATTAAGATATTCCTTGATATCCAGATTCCCCATTTTGCTATAAGAGGTAGAGTTTTTATCCTCTTTGTATGCAGGTTTATTTGAAGGAAATTTTACCCTTGTAAAATTTGTGTGTCACAAAGCTTAGCTATCCTTAAACATTTCAAGCAAGACCCTATTTCAAAACCTCCTATAGTAGTTCATCATATCCAAATTCCCCATGCTGCTATAAGAGGATGGAAAGAGTCAATCAAGATTATAATGTTTGTTAAATTATAATTACATAAATATGTTTTACTTGGATGTTTGTGTTTCTTTTAATTATTGGTTGTAATTACAATTACTTAATTGGAAGACCTAGCCTAACATACCTTCTATTTGATGGGTTATTACTAGAGGCTTGTAGAATCTAAGAAGATGTTTGAAGATGTATCTAAGAAGAGAAAATGGAGTTGGAATTCAGGAAATTCTAAACATGGTGTTGAGATTAGTGTTGGTGGACAGAAATTGAAATGGTCAAGTATTGGTATTGATATTCACGTTAAGTCTCCACTACCTCCAGAATAACAACAATGTTTATAACTTCAGGTTTGTTTCCTTACAGGTGTGATTCCTACTACCACATGATGTTGTGTGGGTCGGATGGTCCTTGCCTTAAAGCTGTGATACTCAGACTTAATTCACATTGAATTTTCATGTGCTTGTTATTTACACAATATTATTTAGCATGCCTTACAGTTTTGCTTCACTTTTTCTTATGCTTTTAAAGCTTATTAGCTGACTATGTGTTATTAGCTCATGGAAGCTGCATAACACAGTCCAAGTTTTGTATGATTACTAAAAGAAAAGGTATATCTTTTTCAGTCTCACGGTGTACAGGAATTGGCAAAAATGCATTTTTAGATATTATTGGAAACAATGTTGATGGTAATAGTTCAACAATTGACAACAAATTTGAGAAATCAGAGAAATTTTCAGGTTTAAATCTTGATAGTCCATTCGATGTTTATGGTTTAAGATCTTAAAATTTTCAAGTGGAAGTGTTTTTTAATTTCATCATGTTTGTGTGGAGTGCATATTAACTCATTAGAAAATTGTGATTGTTGCTGATTCGAAAGATGGCTAGGGTGTGGAAATCTATTGTTATAAAACTCATTGTTGTGGTATGGACATTCCATATACGGTGATGATAAAACATATTGATGTGGTATGGAAAACTTATGGACTATATACCTTGAGAGAGAATATAATAGTTTGGCACCTTTGTCTTCTAGGTAAAAGGGTTGTGTCCCCACATTGATGGTACACCCTGGTCCTATGGGTAAAAGAGCTATTCTCCCACCTTGATTGACACACCTTGGTCTTGTTGGTGTAGGGGTTGTTTTCCCACTTTGGCATCACCCCTCTTGTTGAATCTTGATATTATGTTGACCCTTGATTGGTCCTTATGCTAGAGCCCCCTCATAGTGTGGTACCTTAACCCTTTTGTTATGTTTGTTATGGGCATGACCTCCTAGAAACTCGAAACAAGTCATAGCCTACTCAAGCAAGTTTACATAGGTCATGGTTTAGTCCATCCATCCCTAAGAAGGTTGCGGTTCAGTTCAAGAAGACTGAAGAAGGTTTGTGTATGGAATATCACCATTACCCAATATTCTATGGACTATTGTTTCTTGGCATAGGGTAAAATTCTAGCTTTGGTGCTTCGCACCATCAATCCAACTAACGCTGCTTGAAAGGTCTCCTGAATATCACCAGCTAGGTTTCAATCTAATGAGCTTATAATAAAACACCCTAAATATTACATTTTTTTACCCATAAAATAAACCCCTCAACCCTAAATATGACCCCAATATAATGTTTTTTTTATAATTATTAATCCCCTAATATGAATGGACGTGATATGGTATTGGTCCGTCAGTGACACCCCCATGGTTTCATACTTGAGTGGACTAATATCTCTGTTGGACTGTTTGAGTGTGCTAATTTGTAAGAAAGCCATGGGATTTGTATTGGCTACAAACTGAACTCTAGATTGTGTGTGGAATTTCATCATTACCTAATATTTTATGGACTGTTGTTTCTGGTTCTGTTGCTTCAGTAATTGGGGTTTCCTTACGGTTCACTTCAACCAGACTCAAACACTCAAACAATGCAGCAGAGATATTAGTCCACTCAAATAGGGTTATGGTTTCTTTTAGTAGCTCCAAACAACTCACAACCTGCTCAAGAAATCCATGGCCTTTATATGGGATACAAATTGAGCTCTGGTTTGTGTGTGGAATGTCCTCATTACCTGATATTTTATGGGTTGTTGTTTCTTGTTCTGCTGCTCCAGTAATTGAGGATTCCTTGCCTGTTGAATGGGTTACCTTGACTGATACTATAGTTGAATAAACCTACAGTAACTGAATATATTCTCTCTTAGGTATGTCCTTTGTTCTTGAAGTGACTTCTCTCTTAATAGACAAGATCTGTTCTAAAAAAATATTTATCGAGTATAAGGAAGGTTTTAACTCTCCTAGTGGGTTATCTTATTTGTTTTCTTTGTACTTTGAGTTAGACACGAGTTAGATTTACTATTGATGTTATTTATTATCTTTGTATGCTTTTTAACTGTATCTAGACAAGAGTGAGACAAGACACAAACAAGATAATTTTCAAGCATAATTTTCATCTCTTTCTACTTTTACACTCACGAATGTGGACCTTCGAGAGTGTTAAAGTAGAAAGAGATGAAAATTATGCATTAAAAATTGTGTGAACCAATATCTTTGTTGCACAATTTGGGTGTGCTAAGCTGAGTATAAGGAAGGTTTCAACTCTCCTAGTGGGTTATCTTATTTGTTTCCTTTGTACTTTGAGTTAGATTTACTACTGTTGTTATTTATTGTCTTTGTATGCTTTTCAGCTTTAACACAAGGACCTTAGGGAGTGTTAAAGTTGAAAGAGATGAAAATTATGCCTTAAACTTATCTTGTCTAGTTACAACGACACTATTTTGTTTCTAGTACTGTTTTGTCATCGTTTTTCATGGTTTATGTCTGTTTGAGATGGTTTGTCATGGTTTATGTCCTTTTTCTTATCAAATATCTACTGCTAAGTTTAAATATCAAAATCTGGTTGGCAGTTTCCAAAAGATGCAATTGCATTGATGCATATTTATGAATTTCAGTTGCAGTTGTAGTTTCCAAGCTAATTACTTTTTTATGGATTTCATTTCTCTTCCTTGTATAAGTTGTTTATTTGGTTCTACTTTCTATAACTAATGGCTCTTATACAATGATGAAAAAAATATATAAAACAATGTACCTTGAGAGAGAGAAAATATTACTGGTCTTGTTAGTCCTATAAAGGAGTTGCTTGTCCACCTTATATAGTTCACCTTGACCTTGTGGGTTTGTCGTTTGTTTTGTTGTGGCCCCCTTGGTTGACTCATGACACTTTATCTTACTTGTTCCATGGGTTATGTTTATTAATGTTTTCATACCCTATCATAAGGAGTATCTATATTATAAATTAAAGTTTTAATTTTACATGAGAGACAAATCCAGTTCTTGGTCTGTTGCTCCAACATGATTGAGTTCTCTCCCTCTACATGATCTTTGTTGCTGCTCCATGTGATATATTGCTGCACCAACCATGCGATTTCTTTTCCTGTGTGGCTGGGATTTCCTTGTTACACCTTCCACGTGGTCACTTTCCACCAACATGACCGTGAGTTTGTTGGATTGTGGGTATTTCCCTAGTGTGACCATGGATTGTTTTTTGGGTGGACTGTGGGTTCTTCCATAATGTAACCGTGAGTCTGTTTCTTGGTGGAATGTGGGTCTTTCACCAAAGTGATTGTCATTGGTTTCTTGGGACTTTCTTGGTGGACTATGGGTCCTTCACTAGCATGAACGTGGTTTGTTTTATTGAGTGGGTTGTGGGTCCTCCCCCAACATGACTGTGATCTATTTTCTTGGTGGACTATGGGTCCTTTTCCAACATGACCATGATATTTTTTCTTAGGTGGAATGTGGGTCCTTCCCCAGCGTGACCATCATCTACTTCTTGGTGTACTATGGGTCCTTCACCAGCATGATTGTTATTTGTTTTCCTATGGGTCCTTCTCTAGCGTGATCGTGATTTGTTTTCTTGGTGGACTATGGGTCCTTCTCCAACATGAAAATGATCTATTTTCTTGGGTGGATTGTGGGTCCTTCTCCAACGTGACCATGAGCCTATTTTCTTATGTGGACTGTGGGGTCTTCCCTGGCATGATAATGAGTTTCACTTTATGGGTGGAATTTTGTTTTTGAAGCATGACTATGCAAAGTATGTCTGTGTGTCTCTTCATTATGTGACTGCATCCTTACCCAACATGATTGTGTGGCCTTTTTCAGCATGATTGTACTGGGTATGACTGTGCTTATTGACTAAGAAGTATGGGTTAATATGCTTTTATTTTAACCCTCTCATGCTCTCTCTCAAGGTATGTAAATAGTTTTCCTAGATTGACTTGTCCCTTCAGTAACAAGATCAAATATGATATATCTGAGTATATGGTTGATTCAAATATTGGTTATGAATATTTACCGTTGATATCTACTGTACATTATTTATTATGTTGTTACTCTACGTGGCATTTGATGATCGTCGAGGACCAAATTTAACGCAGTGACTAAAGGAGAGTTAAGTTTTATTATTATCATTAAGTAGGTAAACATTCTATTAATATACAAAATGGTGTTACAAGAAGTCCTGGTCGGCTGGGTGAACTAGACCAAACCAGGCTATCAACTGCGGGGCTCAAATGGATTGTCCCCCTAATCCTTGAAGGGATAACACATTTTCTAGCAACAAGATCCCAAACGAACCATCAACATTCCACCAAGGCGAAAGCAGACTTGCAGACAAACAATCGGAGCCAGAATAACAACTTATTAGGGCTGAAACTCACAAAATGGCCCTATCCCAATTCTAATGCTACCTGATTCTATTTACATAATTATCAAAATCAAGCCAGGCCCGATTTTAGCAGAACTTAGGTAACCAGGCCATTTTTACTTACAACATGACAAAAACAGAAAAACTAGGCCGATCTCAAACCCAGAATCAAGAAAATTCAACACCCAGTGGGCATGTTTGAACCATATATGTGCTCCTCTTACTGAGGAGGATGAGCATTGGCTAGAGAGTTGGCAGGAGTGTTGACAAGAGTGTTGGCATGAGTGTTGGCAGGATCCCAGGGACTGTCAAGCACCTCCGATGCGATCTGGTCTAGAAGGAGAAATTCTGCCACACTCTCCTATTTTCCCCTCTTGATGAGGGACAGGGCCTCCCAAATGCCATGTGCTATCTGCACTTTGGCCTGGGTATTGTGGGCTAGAAAAATTCAAATAGACCAGAAAGGGTTTAACACCAGTGGCCAACCCTAATGAGTCTCGTACTCCCAAAGCAAATCAAGCTCCTTCATAGCGATGTAGGCTTCGTTGGTTGTCGGGGTCTCAGCCATGTATTGATCACCCCAATTGAATGAGAGCATATTTGGATCTTCCTCAATGGTGGGGAGATCAATCGTCGACCTGGGAATCGCCCTGCTAGTCCCTTCCCCTCTATTGCTACCCCTTTGGCGGCTCCGGACTCTCCAATGTCAAGACATAATAGCGCAATACAGGAACTTGCTATGAACATAAAACAATAGAAGCCGAACCGTATGAGTGTCACTACAATCCCCCAAGGGAGTATTTATAGGGACAATTGATTTCCATCCCCAGACTGGATCTAATGGCAAGCTCATATCCATCACCATGACCTCCGTCCTTATCTGCCATCCATCATGCTCCACCATATGTTTCATCCTATGTGAAATATTGAGATCCTTCTTGTTCATTGATGGCCTTTTGATACAAAAATATCTGGAATTCCCCATCCTTTCATTAACCAGTGTGGGATTTGTACTAGCGAGCCCGCAGGGCCACCTCCTCTTAATCTCTTTGCACGGATCAACCATCAAATTGATCCATCGAACTAATAGGCTCCTATTTCTCATCAAGACCATTTTGTTTGGCGAACGTGTCTTCTGCATAAGCCACCTACATCATACCACCTCCATGTTTCTAGGCGGAGGGCTCATCATCCCCATCTGGCAATTGGGACATCTCGCAGGCTTCCACATCCACCACCGGGATGATGAGGGTACTGCTACTTGGAGATGGAATGACGGGTGGCATGTTTTGTGGAGGATTGGTTTGACAGTTGTCCACCAACTACTGTGGGATGATCTATGACTGACGGTTACCCGCATCGATCGTACCCTCTAGATCCGCCTGCACCACCTTTTCGCAACACTCCCATATCATGATTTTTCTATTATCGTCGTGCTCTTCTGCATGGAAAGAGCTATGGAAGTCCACTCCTTTGTTTTCCAACGCATCTTCCAGCTTGTTTCTAGATCTTCTAACATGGGAGAATAGGATGGCTGAAAGACCTGCGAGAATCCACTTGAGCTCTGAGAGGCAGCCTTCCCATCTCCAATTCTTTGATACCTGGGAGGTGGTGGCACCATGTTGGAGCCTGCGAGAAATGATAAAATTACTTGAGAGTCTCCTTCCACCACCAGCGGGGTCTTCTCCTTTTGCAGGGCCCAGGAAATACTGTTAATTAGGCCCTCCAATTCCGCCATGTTATTAGTACTTTTCCCAATGGATCCCCAAAGAATGCCAAGAATGATTCCAGCCGAGTTTCTTAGAGCACCTCCAAGGCTTGTTGGACCAAGGATGCCTTTGGCCACTCCATCGAAATTGAGTTTAAAGGAGCCTGTTGGCTGTCGAAGCCAAGAATTTGCACTGATCACAGATTCTGGCATCATCCTGGACCTCGTGTTGTTGACAAGTAATTCATTAATCCCTAGTTCATAGAGTATAATTCTTTAATTCTCCTTGGTTGTGAAATCTTCAAGTGACCAATAATTTAATGTTATCGTTTCTTTTAGGTGGGATTCAATGAGGGTCCATATTTCCCCTGCTTTTATGGTTTTGTTTTCAAAAATTCAATTGTTATGGGTCTTCCATAGTTCCCAGACTATAAATCTTGGGAGGAGCTCCCATAGCCTGTTTACTATTTTGTTTTTGAATGCCTTTTTGGGCCATTCTACAATGGTTGCGGCCGGCCTTCCTTTGTGTCTGTGATTTTTTTTGCAAATAGCCGCTCCTTTTTCCCATATGGAATCCACCACCGAGCACTCATCCAGAAGATGATTGATGGTTTCGTTATTCTCCTCGCACATGCAACATCTTGAGGGCCCATTGATTCCCCTAGTCTAGATGTTATCCCAGGTCATAATGCGCCTCTTGAGCACGAGCCAGCTAAAAGCTGCCACCTTTGGCCACCAGCCTCCTCCCCAGATTTTTCCCCATTTGTCTTCTATTTCAAGATTAAAGGATTATGTCACTAGAGCTAAGGATTCTTTAGAATTGAAATTTCTTGTGTTGGAGTACCCCCATCTGAGTTTATCTGGAACATCATTCCTAAGGATCTTTCTGGCAGTGAGCTCCGCATAGAATTCATCTGCAGTCTTCCTCGGGGCTTGAGATTGCCACCATTTCTTTTCCAGGTCCTGAAGAGACGGTCCTCGTCTCTAGGATCCCAAAAATTCGCCACCCTGCTCAGAGGATGGTTATGAAGAAAGGAGTTGAGAATTGGGGAATCATCCCTTCTAGTGAGAACTGGATCTTGGTTCCAAGCATCGCTAGCAAATCTAGTTGTCCTACCGTCCTGAACTTCCCAGAAGTTGTGCTTCTGGACCAATCCCCTGTTTTCATGGGCTGAATTCCAAATGCTAGAGCCTGGAATGTTTTCTCTGAAATGGACCAGGGAATACTTAGGCCAGTGAGAGGCATACTTCTGGTGCCGAGTTTGGAACATGGTTCTTCTTCATATTTGATCCATCTCCACCATATTTTGGCACTCATTACCTTGTTACTGTTAAGAGGATCTCGAAACCCTAGGCCTCCCACTGCCTTAGGAGTGCATATGGTTTGCCAATATACCAGTGGCCACTTCCTGTTTCCTTCCATTCCCCCCCACATGAAATTCTGTTGGATGTTTCTGATTTGTTTGATAACAGATTTTGGGGCAGCCAACACTGAGAAGAGATAAATAGGCATTTCCAGAAGAGCCGATTTAACTAGAATGAGTCTACTTGGAAAATTGAGAGCTATGAAGTTCCATAGGCTAAGCTTCTGTTTCATTTTGTCCAGGAATTATTTCCAGGAAATTTGTCCAATAGTTTATTCAGCTAAAGGTGCTCCTAGATATTTCGATGGAAGATTTCCTTATGAAAACTCTAGGATTCTGAGAATGTTTCTTTTGGTAATTTTTGGGGTATTGAAAAAATAGGTTTGGGACTTGTCCTTGTTGATCTCTAAACCGCTTTCTTCCACGAAGGTGTTCAAATTGTCTTTGATGCCCCGAGCCTCCTGAATCGAGGAAGGGTCCATAAGCATATTATCATCCACAAACTACTGGTGGGTTTGGGGTTCCATCCCTGCGGTGAATGATAATCCATGAATCTTGTTCTCATATCTTCTTCTTTTGTGCAATCTTTCAATTCCTTCTTCTGTGATGATGAATAGGAAGGGAGAGAGGGGATACCCCTACCTTATTACTCTGGAGGAATTGAAGGGGGTTGCGGGAGAGCCATTGACCAAGATCAAGAAGAAGGCTGACAAAACCATATTCATGACCCAATTAGTCCAATCCTCTGAGAAGCCAAAAGCCCTAAGGATTCCTACCCAAAAATTCCAATTCAATTTATCATAAGATTTTGATAGATATAGTTTTAAGAGCATACCTGGATTCTTATAGGTTTTTAGCGAATGCATCATTTCGTGGACCAGTATAATGTCTTCCAGGATCTGCCTGCCTTCTTCCACAAACTTGGCCTGTTCTAGGGAGATGATAAGGGGAAGCAAAGGGTGAAGACGATTGGCCATGACCTTGGAGATAATTTTGTAGATAACAATACATATCTCAATTGGTTTAAGTTTCCCTGGGTCCTTTGTTCCATTTTATTTGGGGATGAGCGTTAGGAACGTGGAGTTAAGGGCTCTTAGAAATTTCTCGGTCCTCCTGGAATCTTCCACGAGAGCCAATATTTCCTCCTTTAGCTAGTCCTAGAAAACATGGAAGAAGTTTGATGTGAACCCGTCTGGCCTCAGGGCTTTATCTTTAGCCATTTGCTTGATAGAGGATCTCAATGGGTTTTCCCAGCATGTGGTTGTGCTCAACCGAGGTAATATTAGGTATGTGTCTAAACAACTCCCTTTGGGATTCTTCTCTGTCTCCTTCCGACTCTTACATCAGATTAGCGAAATAAGAGTTCAACGTTATTTCTAGCTCTTCTTGGGTTTCGGCTATGTCTCCATCCTCTGTTTTCAGTCTGGCCAGTCAGTTCCCTTGGTGGTGTTGAATGGCCGCTTTGTGGAAGAAGCTAGTATTGATTTCTCCCTCTTGGAGCCATTTGACTCTGGCTTTCTGGTTCCAACATACTTCCTCCTATTTTTCTCATTGGCTAAATTCCTAGAGCAGACTCTTTTCTTGAATCTGTAACTCCTCCGAGAACCCCATGCTCATCCCTTGAGCTTGGTTCATTTGCATCTTGCATTCTAGAGCTTTTTTTGCTTGAAAAATGTTTCCAAAGGAATCCTTATTGCATTTTTTAATGTTGTCTTTTAGGAGTTTGAGTTTTTGTTGGAATTGGTACATCCGAGTACCCCTGATGGGTGGGAAACCCCCCCACCATTCCCGAAGTTTCTCATGGAAATATGTTTGAAGGAGTGAGAACTTTTCAAATCTGAAGGGTCAGCATGGGTTTACCCCCACGTTTTCTCATTCTAGGCTGATAGGTCAGTGGTCCAAGATTGCAACTGGAAGTACCACTGCTCTTAACTCTCCTCTTGCCATCATGATGGATTCAGAGATTAAAAAGTGATCAAGCCAACATGCTATCCCTTTGTCTCTAGCCTATTTGTTATTCCACGTGAAAATACCGTTAGAGGTTGTTACATCTATTAGATCAAGGTTATCAGTTAGTTCATTGAAGTGAACACTTGCAGGGTCTAGGTTTCATATACCACCTTTTTTCTCTTCAAGATTCCTTATGAGGTTGAAATATCCACCAAGGATCCATGGTTTGTTTTCGGTGGACTCCTTGATGAAAGAAAGCAAGTCTAAGAAGGACAATTTCTTCTCATCCCTGGGAGGACTGTAGATATTGATAAAAAATCCTCTGATTCTGATGCCTAAGATGTGGAAATCTGTAGACAAAGAAAAGGGTGTTGCTACGAATCTTGAGAGGTTAACCTCACAGGGGTTCCACAATATTCCAATCCCTCCAGCTGCCCCTTTGGAATCGGTCGCTACTGTCTCACATCCCTTCCATATTTTCTTGGCTATGCTTTTTAGCTCTTCTTCCGAGAACTTGGTTTCTTGTAAAAATATGATTCCAGATTTTTCTTTTTCAATCCTTCTTCTGAGAAGATGGATTTTCAAAGCACTAATACAGCCTCTAATATTCTAGGATGTGATCCGCATTGGGAACTTATTATATTGAAGGGTATCGGGAAACATCTATGGTTGGATACTTCCCCAAAGCCCCCAGTTGCACCCCTACTGCTTTGATTCTTTGAACATTGCTTGGCCTTCCCCACTTTTCTTTTTTTATTTTCTTTTTCCCATCCGGTTATTTGAGGGATTCGACTACTACTCCCAGGGAATTCATATTTTTTTCCTGGATTATCGCTTTCTCCAATAAGGAGACTTGTTGGGGAGGGATCTGGGCTGGGATCTTGTCGGAACAGGAAACTTGAATTTTGTCCAGATCAATATCTCCTATCTCCATATCTTCCATCTATGGCTCCGTTACCTCTGTAGATGTCTTGGCTATCTCTTGCTCTATCTTTTGGGGTTGATATGTATATGACTTGGTTGTCTCCTGCTGCATATTTAGGTTTAAATCCATCTCCATCTCCTGTTAGTTTTTAGTCTGGTTGGTTTGTAGGGCTTCTTTGTTGTTATCCTTATCATCTTGGAGGATCTCAAACCTGTTTTGAGTTCGCACCCTTTTGTTGATCTCTGGTCATGAGATATTTCTGGCTTGTCTTTTCTTGGTGTGGGTTTTGATGAACCCATCAGCATCTTGATTTTTCTGATCTTTCTTGCATGATGGTCTTTTATTTTGTGGGCATTCCCAGAATAGGTGTCCATGCTTGTGGCATCTTCTGCATTTGAATTGGATCTGTTCGTAGTCTATTGCTTGAAACCATTCTTCATCCTCCCATGATAGTTCAATTCCATCTAGTAGATCCTTAGAGATGTTGAGGTAGATATAGATTTGGGTATATGAGATATACTTCCACTGTCGCATTTTCTCTAAGACCTTGATAAAGTTTCCCAGAGTATTCCCAATATCCATCAGAATTTCTTCCTTTCAGTACTCCGTTGGGAGAGAGTACATTCTGATCCAGACTGGGGAAATCATGAGGTTTTCTTTATCAGGGTTGAATCTCTCTTTCCATGGCCTTAAGAAGAGTCCCGCCGAATTGTAGAAATAGGGGACCATTCTCAAAAATTCAAGTTCTATCTTCTTCATTAAAGAATATTATAGTGAAGAATCCTTTTCCCCCAGCTGAAGGTCAAAGTGACCTTGGGGTTTCCACATGGTGTTAATCCACCATACCAGGGTATTTTCTGTGGGCCATATCCCAACAAACTTGCCTATGAGGGTGCGGTCTTTCATGTACTGAATGTCTTCCCTAACTCTTTCTGATTTAATTTGAAGCTTTGGCATTGTCTCAGATTCCGGGATGCATTGTCCTGTCCTTCTTGTCTCTTGTTTCACCATTTCCTCTCTCTTGAGCCCACTTGTACCTTCCCCATTTATATGCGATTCAGGTGCACTCGCTAGGCCTTTCCCTTTCTGAGTTTCCAAGTTCGAGATCAGAATGGGAACCGCAGACCCTTCCTCTGGGTGCATGTTCCTCCCACGGTCCCTCTCTCCATGGGGAGGAGCGGGAACCATCCTGGGCTGACCCATTCGACCTGTAGAGCCACACTTCCACTATTGGTGTGCCGTAAATCCTTCTACCTCAGTTTCCCTCCAGGTTCCCCCTATCGTTCTTTCTGAAGACTCCAGGAGTGTTAAGTTGAAAGAGATGAAAATTATGTTTGTTTATTACAGTTCAAATTTTATTAGAGCAGTATTGTTATGAATCTAATTTTATATGTTCATGCATTAAAGTTTACTACTTAAATTAAAAACTCCTCTAACCCTTAAACTTCAACATCAAGTACTTTGGAGACATTGACATGGCATATTCCATGCTTGGTTTTTACGGTTTTTGTTATTTGGATTTCCTTTTTATCCTTGTTTGGTTTTCTTGAAAAGTATAGGAAGCTTACTTTATAATTTTCTCTTTTCGTTTAAAGACACATCTAATTCTCATGTCCCAGACCTATGAATTAGTGTTATTTTTCCTTTTATGTCAAATATTACTTGTCTACCATATGGCACTTATTTAGGTTTTGAGCTGGAGTTACCAAAACACAAATAGGATATGGATGAGAATACATATTCCAATTTTTAGATTTCTTTTTTGGATATCACACATCTGGAGATGGCATGTATAATAGTACATATAAAAATATTGATATATATCTATATATTTATGAAATTAGTCTCATCTATCTGTATATTTTTAAGAATATGCTCATATCTATATGTACATATAAATATATGGAGATATGTATGAGTGTAGGAGGAGGGAGAAAGGCCCATTTCAAAAATACATACTCACATTTCTAAATGTGTTTTCCTATACTCATGTTTGTTTTTCTTTTGGTTTTTGGGGTTGTTTTGGTTCAAGCTCTGGACTTTGCGGTATCTGAATCCCATAAGTATGGTATCAGAATCATACTTAGCCTTGCAAATAATTATGAGAAATTTGGAGGAACGACTCAATATGTTCAATGGGCTCGCAATGTTGGACAGAATATCAACTCCATTGATGATTTCTTCACCAATCTCACTATAAAAGGATACTATAAGAACCATGTTAAAGTAACTAACTCTATAAATGTTTTTTTTTGTTTCATTATATGCTTAATTTTCTTTTATTATGTATATATACATACATAGACCAATTTGCATGCAATACATATACATACAAAATCTATTCAAATATGCATTAGGCAATGCATTTTCTTGCAAACTTTATTGGCTAGAGTGAATAGCATCATTGGCATAGCCTACATGAATGACCCTACAATCTTTGCATGGGAGCTCAAGAACGAGCCTCGTTACAAACTAATCCTTCTGGGAGGACCATTGAGGTCAACTACCACCTTTTGTCTTTGAATCGGAATTGGAAAATAGAAAACAAATGTAACCAAATATTCAAACAAGGATGTTGTGTTTAAGGTCTTGTTTCTATTGTTGAACAACACAATTATCAGATCTTGTATATTGATAGTTTTCTAGAGTTCTCTTTATAATTCTACTTTCTAGTACTTAATTATTTTGGTAATGATTGTGTGTGAGCATTATGAGTAAACACAATAGTTCTTTTGTTGTGATGATCAAATAGGGATGGATTGAGGAGATGACTAGTCATTTGAAATCCATTGATGGAAACCATTTTCTCAAGGCTGCTTTGGAAGGATTTTATGGAGAATACAAAGCCAAGATCAATTCAGGCTTCTCTGTGGGGACAGATGGATCGCATTCATGATTCTCATTGAACTTTAGTTTATCATAGTTTATAGTTGGAATACACGCTTTATTACATGGAGCTTGTTTGTTGAGTCAAACCATTTGGAATATTTATTTTTGAAGTTTAATAGGAAGATGGTTGTTGCTAAGATAAAATAACAATGAGATGAAAAATTTGGTCCATGTTTCTTCTTCTAGTTGCATCCCAATGCACTACTCTAATACAAGACGACGAAATGGAAAGTGGATAAATTTGCATTCATAATATTCCTAAAGGGACTGATAAGGCATGGATATTTAAGAGATACTCCAACAAAAGGGACCTGATGTTGTCAAACATATTATAGACTACACATGGGGCATTGATGTATACTAGTAATAGTTGAAAAATCATGTCTAAATTATTAATTCCTAAAGAGAAACTAGTAAAAAGATTGTACATATTGGATAACCATTGTGACTCATTTTTATTGGAATAATGTTGGACAAATGATGAAAATGTATTGTTTATATTCTATGTTAATTTGAGTGACAAGGATGTTTCCTTTCCATATTCCTATAAGTTTTCTTACAACATCTCTACCTCACTTTTGTGTTGATATGAGTTTATTTTGTCCTTTGAAATGTCAATACGTTGAAAAGAAAATTCCAAATATGGAGGCTGAGCAATGGTTATGTGAACACCTACAGGTATGCTAATGATTCTATCCCTTTAACTGCAATTCCGTTTTCTTCTTCTTTGTATTTAGTTGGATAACATTTATAAATGAATATGAAATACACTAGTATTATTATCTTCCTCAATAACATCTATCATTCATAAAATAATTTTTTTCAAATGGAGCTCATGATCAAGTAGGTTGAAAGGGCTTTGTTGTAATGAACATGAAAACTTAAGTTGATTGTTCATCTTCCCTTTAAGTTTAAATGTTGTCCTCTTTCTCCTCTCTTTAGTGGGCTAACTGATAAAATGAAGATGAAATTGTGAGAATAAGAGCTAAATATATGTTGTTGGTGCTTGTATTTTCTTTACAAGTCAGAATGTATACGTCATTTCACTCGAATAATTTTCATCAATTCCCTGAAAATACTTAATTTAATTTTCCTGTTGTGTTTTTAGAGATCAGTAATCACCTGTACTGTAGATGGGTAAATGATCACCTCCTTAGGGAAATTGATTCACTGCAATATGAAGAAGAAATAAGGGGTCTCCCCCACTCCTTGGGGTATAACCTATTCAATCTAATTTTGTGCTTTCTAAATAATAGAGTTATGCCATGTTCTTGCATTAGTGACTTGAGTATCCATTGGCAACGATCAGACATAATATCATATAAAGACACAAATAATAACACAAGTGATGCATGGATAAATATTCAGTTCTTTCATTCACCAACTACAGGATTCTAGTTAGCAGAATGTAAAAGAATGGGTTTTAAGAATATAGAGAACTAATTTGTCCAATTCGGCCAATTTATTCAGGGAGGTTGTGTTCGACTGTGGGGTAGCTGGTGTAACACGGGTTTAGTTAGATGAATCATTTCTTGTAATGGACCTTGATTCTCATCAATTAGAGGATTTTATGAAGGCATACTCTTACTTGGAAAGAGCATCCTTCGGTGTCAATCTACTCATAGAAACTTATTTTGTTGATATACCTGGTGAGACTTTAAAGTAAGAGCCTCCCTTATTTTATTTTATGCATTTGTTAAAGTCTTCCTTATTCTTGTATTTTATTATTAGAAGAATTGATTTCATATTTGCTCTACATCTTATGCTATGAAACTTTCTCTTTATAGGACCATTGCTTCCTCTAAGGGTATCTCTTCTATTGGGCTTCATCTTGTGTGTGGAACATCGAATCTCATCCTCATCAAGGTTGGATTCCCAACTAATAAGTAGTTGATGGTTGAAATATTTGGGCCACTGATTTGGATGCATCATTGAGTGTTTTGGAAATCCTTGAGATCATAGTTGGGAAAGGTATATATGAATGCAATTTCCCTTTTATTAGCATTGACAGTTAATGCTTCTTTCAAATGTTGTTTTTATATTTGTAATATAATTTTTGGTCTCCTTGTAGATAAAATAGTTCTCTACTTCCTGCTCCCTCATGCATAGTGCCATCAATTTGGAAAATGAAACAAAGCTTAACAGGGAATTCAAGCCTTGGTTAGCTCTTGTTACACAAAATTTTATTGAAGTTGATTCTTTTGTGAAAGCATTGATTGATAAAAAATATGAGGTATTGCCTCTTTTCTTGTATTTGGAACTTGGAGTAGAGTCTTTATCTTGACTATAGTTGTAGCATGTTGAGCTGATATACACTTGAATTTGTGTGTCTTTTGTTTTCCCATTTTCCTTCATATGTTAGTCTGAAGAGTGTTTGAAGGGGCATATCATTTGTCGCTATAGGTGTTCTTTCCCGCCAATGCAGCTGTACAGGCTTCAAGAAGGGATTCTCCAAGAGTGAGAAATAAGACAATTCAAAAATTTGCAAGAAATCTAAGCTACTTCATGATGTTGGATCCAAAGGGTAATTTTTTTATAATGAAATGCACGAAATAATCCATGCTATATTACTTGGGAAAAAACATTGTTTTCTTTATTAATGCTAGAGCCATAACCTTTCAAAGTTCCTTCTTTATTTGATAGGGAAACTTATTAGAGGGAATTTGAACTCAAAATGGGCCTTTCAACCCTAATTCAAATTCCATGTCATCATGTGTTAGCCAATGAAATTACTTTAAATTTGAAATACTTTATAGGTTTTAAACAAATTTTTGATATAAATTTGGGGATAGGTGAATTATTTTAATAATATAATTTCCAAGCTCCCCAAAATTATCTTAGATATTGAAAATGAAATTAATATGCTAACTCATTTTAGGTAATAATTCTCCCATTTGTAATATATCATAGTAAAAATAATTAATATCATTACTAATATATAATAATATTAGTTTGTCCAATACTTTTAACTGAAATTGTAAAAGCATGGTAATGTGTCTCACTTTGTGGCAAGAAAATTTGTTCTGTTTTTATAAATTTATTTAAAATATTCATTATAAAAATTAAAAAATGTGTTTTAAATTTTTAAAAAAAATAAGTTCATCAATTACTTGTATATTATTTCCATATTCATATAAAAACATATTGATTTTGATGTCCTAAAATGATAGTTTTTTGGGTCGCACTTTTACTTAGACATAACAATTATCATTTATATTGATAATTTAATAATAATTAAAATATATCATAAAATAAAATTTAAAAATATGTACAACAATCTTAAATGTGTCTATAAAAAACCTGTTCAAAAAAATTGGAATTAAAAAAATAAATGAAGATAGATATGGGGTGTCGCCGTTTTGTGAGTACTTATGAGATGCCTGAAATAATAATAAATTTCCTTTAAACATAATGAAATAAATAAGGTAGAAACATTTTTTTTAATTAAAAAAATACCATATAAAAGCTCATTCACAATGAAAACTTTTGAATCATTACACCATTATCTAATTCGTAATGGATTTGTAGTTTTGCGAACAAATAATTTTAGTTCATAAAGTTCATCGCCGCAAAAATGGGGAAAATGAGACACATTACCATTAGGTAATACATGACCAATATATAATATATAATACTAGTAATTAATATTATGATGATGATGATGATGGTTAACGTCCTGTGAGACCAAACTTTGGTCTATCGGACCTAAATAAGAGAATTAATTAGTTTGATTTAAAGTTATATTTCTATGCTCAAAGAGCTTGGAAAGAAGCGTCCCGAGCTTACTATAATTTTGACAGGCTAAAAGGCTAGGAAAGTCGGTATTGCAACAAAGATTATGAAACTGGGATCTAATGTGGGTGTACGCAGGGCACTCTAAGAGGAAGTGATTTTCGTCTTCAATGTTGTTACTCTCACAAAGGTGGCAGATCCTTTCTACCCAAGGTGTTTTAGGGACTGTCCAACTACCAGTTTCACTATGGAGCTCATGCGAGTTCATTCTTATCTTAGCTATGTTAATTTTTTTCTTATAACTAATATATAATAATAATAATAATTAATATTATAACTAAAATATAATATATTATATTATAATTAATATTTTATAATAACCCAAAAGTTGGGTCTAATTAACTTACATATAATATGTATTTAATCTATATTAATAACTAACAACATAACTAATATACACATCATATTTTAGATGATATGTAACCAATATATAGTATATACTAATAATAGTAATTAATATTATCTAATATTTCATAATAATAGTAAAAAAATGGGTTTAAACACTTTCAACTAATATCATAACTAATATATAATAATATTATATTATAATTAGTATTTTATAATAACCCCAAAAGCTGAGTCTAATAACTTTTAACTAATATCATAAATAATATTAATATTTAATACTATTATATTATAATAATAATATTATACACCATAAAAGTCAAATAACTTTTAAGATGTAACTGTGTATTTAATTTTATTTCCTAATTTTGGGTGAAAACACTACATCAAACTTCCACCTCATAAATTGATTTTAAGATAAAATATATATTTAAGGTAGCTTTAATAAAAGTGAAATATATTGTTTGTTGTAGTGTTGCATGACACTTGGTACTTCTACATGTCTTTCCTACTTTGGTCACACATGGACATCATGAGTTGTACGTGGTATAAATATAGTACTCTATATGCTATTAATGAATATAAGCTTCAATTGTTTCGCTATACACATTTCATTCATTGTTTATAGTCATTACATCATAGAAATCATCATAAGAAGAGAGTATTGAGAATAGTTTTTGTTCATGAATTAAAAGGATACATTCGAGTCCATATGTTTCACATTAGGTGTTCAATTATGAAGGATGGCATATATTTTACTATCAAAACAAGGAGAGAAAATAGGCAATTACTTTCAATCATAAATAGCCATGAAGTTTTTTGGTGATTGTATCACATTTAGCCATTTTTCCTATAGTACAACATGTTACTTGGATCTTACAAATCAAGTGGAGGAAGTCGTTTTTTTAAATGCTACATTGCTTGACTAAGGTCATTTTGTAAGATCTTGGGGGATCAAATACACAACCACTAGTGCCTATTACAGGCATTGGGAGGCTTAGTCATCCTCCTGGTGCTTGCTACGGGCCCTCGGAGCGTGTATAACCAACCCACAAGAGGCTTAGTCGGCAATTGGGGGCTTACAACATTGAATCTAAATTTTGTACTATGTGCATTGGTTCTAGTGACATACAAGACGTGATCTCCAATCTCTTCATTAGACCATTATATGCTGCAAATCTGATAATGATATGTGGTTGAGTAATTTCATTGTGGGTGAAGTAATGTGCATCCATAATATACATAGAAAGAAGCAAGGTTCATTGTAGAATGCATGTGGGGTCATAAGACGGGTATCACGTCAATATACTAGGTAGATATATAAAAGGGTATAAAAGATGTAAATGGAAAAATGGATACATACAATATATATTGAAAATATGATTTTTTTTTTTCAATTGGGAAGGCATATTGGGAAGGGGTTAAAAAAAATATTTTGGGAGGTATTTTCCAATATTGACCGAAATTAGGGGTATTGTTTCATATGCCACGAACTAACCTACTATGTTAGAGATTCATTGAGTGAAGCCCACGTGTCTACAACCCATTCATTTATGATGAAAACCATATAAAGTTAGATATTTTGATATGACAATTGTTAAACTTCAAAGGAATATATCATCTCTCATGAAAATCAAAATACTTTATATGCCATCATGCTCATGAATAGGCATTCCCATCCTTGTGGTGAATATAGTTGTATCGTTTTTTACACCTTCATCATAATTTCGATAAGGGTTGATAATATATTATTGTATTGGAACTTCCACTTTTGAAATGATGACAAATGTTCATTGAGTTGTATTGGCACTTCCACCTTTGAGCTGATGAGAGATGTTCATTGAGTTGTATTGGCACTTCCACCTTTGAGCTGATGAGAGATGTTCATTGAGTTGTGGTACTACTTTCTTTTTGTTTAAAGAATAAAATTTTATATGGAATATTTACTATTATTGGATGGTAATATTTTCATCTTCATGATTTTTGAACTTGATTCCTTATTGGATGCTATTGAGTCCAATATTTAGGTTAGATAATGGACTCATGGTATTTTTGAGAGGTGATTTTGAGAAATATTTTAGCTTGGTGTTAGTCACCAAAGACCTCTTATGTCTATGTATTTATGTTGGTCATTTTTAATACATTATGATTATTTTTAAAGAGATTTTATGTGAATGTTATTATTGTAAATAGATATCCAACTATAAAAAGTGAGGCATTTTTAATACATTATGATTATTTTTAAAGAGATTTTATGTGAGTGTTATTATTGTAAATAGATATCCAACTATAAAAAGTGGAGTGACATACTAATTATATAATTATTTATTAGAAAGCATTATAAAGAGGCTGTTTGAGAAAGTGAATCACATGTTTAGAGTAGGATTTAGGTGCCTTATATGCAAAGTTTAGATTTTGAAATTTTTTCTATAATTATAACTCATAATAAAGAAAGAACAAAATTTAGAAAAGCTTGTGATCAATTAATAAGATGACATATTCACAACAAACACTAATTATTTTAAAAAATTGTTAAAATTTAAATTTTACTTCATATTATCAAATTATGTTTATCTTTAAAGTCAATAAATTCTGAGCGTCCTGTCTCAATACTAACCATTTCAATCCAAAACAAGTCCATATATAGTTTTATAATTTAATACTTTTGAATACCATAAATGGTTAATAACAAGTTTTTACGGTTTTGTATTCCATTTTGATGTTTTTTTATAATTTAATACATTAGAATACCATAAATGGTTAATACCAAGGTTTTTAGGGTTTTGTATTCAATTTTGATGTTTTTTTAACCTTTTAATGTAGATTTATCACTCTTTATACATGTAACTTGAAGACTCTAATGCTAACACCCTCTTAACACCCTCCTTTTGAGAATAGAAAAGAACTGAACCCTAACTCAGCTGACTCCATTCAATCTTGATGTTAGCTCCATTCAATAAACACTTTGACATTACACAGCATACTCCTTGAATTGTAATGGGCTCGCACCCTCATCTTTCATCTGGCCCGCCATTGTAGATTGAATTTTGGTGTGAATAACCTCCCTCCTTTTATCAATGGTCGGGGGCAATCGACAGGAAGCATACCCTACAGTATTGATGGGCTCCACTGGAATATTCTCGCAGTTGCAGACTTCAGTCATAAAGCCGTCGGGATCATGGATGAATAGCTGATCCACGAATATTCCGCTATCCTTCACGATTCGTTTTACATATTTTATCTTCAGTTCCTTCAATTTTCTCTCCACAATCTCCACATCTTCGCACTGCAATTCCAAACACCATATATTCAGCTACAACTCAAGTCAAATGGCTATAATATATCTATTAATTAGATTCTACCTCAGCTTTCTGATAATTATATCTGCATCTATCCACCAATCCTCAGATTTCCGATAATTATATCTGCATCTATCCACCAATCCTCAGATTTCCGATAATTATATCTGCATCTATCCACCAATCAATAATATACCTGAAATGAAATGTGACGATCTCTGGGATCGATTTCGGTTTTCTCAGGTAGATTTTCTGGGTCTGGAGATTGCAGCAAATGGATCCCTATTCCGTAATTAAACAACCTGCACCGTTAATATTTATAGGAATCACAAGCAGCCAGAGACTGAATTAATATTTATAGGAATCACAAGCAGCCAGAGACTGAATTAGTACACAGAAATGATCGTAAAACCGTTTTGAAAGAATGGCGAATAGAATAGAATATATTATAATTACCAGGCTCCATCAAAGTCGAAGGAACCAGGTCTTTCAATGCTAACAAAACCGAGGACGTCTTCATAAAACTGAATGGAGTCCTCTATGGGTCTGCATACTAGAGAAATATGATTTACTGACCTCAGGGAGAGGGGTCCTGATCCTCCATTATTCTTCACAGAAGAGTTCGTCATCATTTTCACAGTATGTATGTCTGAATATCAAGATAAAGACGTAGAACAGGACAGAAAAGGCAGCAAAGGTTTGGACTATAAACGAAAACAGCAAACAACACACCAGACGAAGGCTCAAGAATCAAAACCAATATATCCAAATGAAATCAATCTCCTATCTCTTATCTCTCTGTCCCAAGACTTGGAACTAATGAATTATCTCTACTGACTGTCACTAAGAATTCCCAATCTTAAATACCTAAATTCCTAAGGCATCCTCACTTGAAAACTCTCACCCACTTAGTGACTTGAGCACAGCTGAATTCAATATTGAATACATTGTACTTGAAGCATATGGTATATACAGCCTATGGTACTGTATAAATAGAGAGGAAAACACCATGGCCATGGGATTTTGCAGGCTGGGTGGCCCAGTAGGTGAAACTTATTTACTGGATAGATTTTCTTTCCAGAGGGGAGCCTGTCAAATGGGCACCTTTAGAGAGATCCAACTATGTCCATTTAACAGGCTCCCCTCCCAAAAGTCTGTCCAGTATATAACTGGCCAATATTCTTCTGAAGAAGCAATGAAATGAAAGCTGCATTTGGTGCATTAAAAATCTGTTTATGCATAATGCTATTTCTGCATCTGAAAGACCTTAATCATGCGTTTACTGGGTATTCTTGATACACCTAATAATAAATAATAATAAATCATGCTTTAATAATAAATAATAACAAATTATTTTAGTTTAATGTAATCATAAATCATATAAGTCATCTGGTTAGTTCTGATTAATCAGCGCCATAACAGATAATTGAAACACAATTGAAAAAAAATAAAATAAGTTTCGTACAAAACAAAATTAATAGTAAAAAACAATTGGTTTTTTATAGTATAAAAAAAATCTAAAAAATTTAAATAAAATTAATAATAAAAAACAATTGCCTTTTTTATAGTATAAAAAAATCTAAAAAATTTAAATAACATAATAAAAAACAATTGGCTTTTTATAGAATAATTAAAGAAAATTAAATAACATAATAAATTTAATCACTTGATTTTATATAATATTATTTTTTTTAATGAATTTAAATAATATAAAAAATTTAATCAATAAAGATAATATTGAAACAATTTAAGTGATGACTCAACTATCATTTAACTATAAACCACTTTGTTATGCATATGATCATTGTAAAGGAATGTGGTCATAATAAAGACAATTTCATATGTTGCTTTGTTGAATTTAGAAAAGTTTATGACAAAATAATTATAACTAACCTTTGAGATAAATTAAAAGAGTTAAAACTTTCTTTCAAGTTGAGAGTTGTTGGGATAAGATTTTTGGAAAATGTTATTGCCAATTTTAGGATCATAGGAGTTAAGCATGATTGTCCTCTATCTTATGTTCTTTGGGGCATATATATTGACAAGTTAGAGGGTTGTTTGGAAGAAGCAAGTTGTATTGGCACGTCTTTAGCTACAATAATAATATTTCTTCTTCTTTATGTTGATGCTATTGTTCTTATGGTGAGGTGTCCCTATGACCTTCAAACAACTAAGATTTCTGAAGGATTTCTAATGTAGTATGGGTATCATTATTACTCCTTATGAAACAAATGTTATGATAATCAAATCTAAAAATATCACTTCCATCATAGTACGTCTCTAATAGGTACTATGATTGAAAAATCAAAGAGTTTCGTGAGTTGAGATTGTGACAAATAACTATGGAAGAATATGCAAATAAATTCTTTGAGCAACTGCTAAGGTATGTAAGTATATCAAGGATGATAAGGTCAAAACTCAACATTTTCTAAGTGGAATTCCACGGTCCTATAAAGATAGAATCGAGTTTGATGAACCTCGAACTCTAGATGATGCCATGGGAAAGGCCAAGTATTGTT
This sequence comes from Pseudotsuga menziesii, assembly GCA_001517045.1. NCBI lineage: Eukaryota > Viridiplantae > Streptophyta > Pinopsida > Pinales > Pinaceae > Pseudotsuga > Pseudotsuga menziesii. The sequence continues at coordinate 106,726 of LPNX010115701.1, forward strand.
ATGATCAAAACAAAAGAAAACCATAATTCCATAAGGCATGGAAGGACAATAAAAATGAGAATATTGACCAAAGTAAGAAGGGGTTCAAGCCTTCTCAATTCAGACATCAGATAAGGAAACCGCCATAGGGTGTAACTAAGCCAACTAGGACGATGGGAGACAAGCCGAGAGAGCCAAGAGAGCCACTTAAATGTTTGGGATGTGGAGAGGATCATATGCTTAGAAATTGTCCACATTGAAATGGGAGTGCAAAGCAAGTTCACAACATCCAAGAATCTAAAATTGTGGGTCAAGTGGCAAGGACCATCCCTATAATTTATGTAGCACTAGAGGACTACCAAGGAGAGAATCAGTCAAATGATGTTGAAGTTGAAGGTAAAATTTCTAAGCAGTCTGTATTTATTTTGATTGAACCTGGATTTACTCATAGTTATATCATTCCAAACATTGTAGAGATTTGTGTTTTTAAGAAATATAACATAGTAAATCATGGTTAGTTCAACTAACCATTGGAACTGAGAGAAGAGTTAGTAAAATAGTGAAGAAATGTTCATTGGAAATGAGTGGAGTTTCCACTTTTGCAAATTTGAATATTCTGCAACTTGGTTCCTATGATATTCTCATTGGAACAGACTAGTTCTAGGCTCATAGAGTTAAGCTTGACTACTACAACAATACTTTTGAATGCAATGATGATGAATTAAACCCAAGGTATGTAAAGGGAAATCCAAAGGTAATTTCTGTTAAGCATATTTCAGCTATGAAGTTGAAGAAATTTTGCAGGAGAGGTTTCCAAATGTATGCATCCCATGTTTAAAGTCCTAAGTTGGAGGACTATCATGTGCTACAAGACTTCAAGAATGTGTTTCCCAATGAAGTTCTAGGACTTCCTCCAAAGAGGCACATCGATTTTACAATCAATATTGTGCGAGGAAATACACGAGTTTCGAAAACACCTTACAAGATGAGTACACCATAATTACTAGAGCTAAAAATAAAATTGCAAGAATTGATGGAAAATAAACTGTACATTCATCAAATTTTGTCTCCATGGGGAGCACCTGTCCTATTTGTGAAGAAGAAAGATGGAACACTCACGTTATGTATAGATTACAGGCATCTTAACAAAGTTACAATGAAAACAAGTACCCCTTGCCTCGAATTGATGACATTTTTTATCAAATTATAGGGTCAAAGGTATTTTCAAAAATTGACTTGAGGAATGCTTACCATCAAGTGAGAATCAAGGAAGAAGATATTCACAAGAGAAACTTTACAACAAGGTATGGGAAATATGAGTTTGTGGTGGTTCCATTTGGTCTTACCAATTCACGAACTACATTCATGTACCTCATGATCAATTTTTTTCAGTAAGTACTTGGACAAGTTTATTCTTGTTTTCCTAAATGACATTCTCATCTATTCTAAGAATGAAAAGGAGCATGAAGAAGATTTGAGAATGGATTTGCAATTGTTAATGGAGCATAAGATGTATGTAAAGCTAAGCAAATGTGATTTCAACAAGAACACGATTCATTATTTGGGACAAATAATTTATGAGGAAGGGATATAATTAGATCCTGAGAAGATCGAAGCCATCATAAGTTGGACAACTCCAAGAAATGTGGCAAATGTGAGGTCTTTCATGGGCCTCGTTGGTTACTACATTCATTCAAGGATTCTCCAAAGTTGTTCACCCAATCACTTATTTGCAAAAGGAGATAAAGTTTGAATGGACACTGAAATGTGAAGACAATTTTTAGCTACTAAAGCGGCTTCTCACAAGTGCTCCAATTTTTAAGATTGCAAACCTCAAACAAGACTTTGTAGTGTGCATGGATACATGTGGTCAAGGACTTGGAGGATTTATTATGCAATATAACCATGTGGTATGATATGAGTCAAGAAAGTTGAAAGAACATGAGAAAATCATGCTACCCATGATTTAGAGTTTGTAGCCATAGTGCACACTTAAAAAATGTGGAGGTATTATTTAATGGAAAGAAAATTTGAGTTAAGAACAGACCATTGTGGTCTAAGATATTTGTTTGAGAAGCCAACATTAAATGCTAGGGAATCTAAGTGGATGGAATTTTTGTGTGGGTTTGATTTTGAAATCAAATACATAAAAGGTAAGGGAAATAAAGTTGTTGATGTACTTATTATAAAAGTATAGTTAATGCATGTGGAATCCATTAGTACATGCCAATATGATTTGAGGTAGTTGATTGTTAATGGTATTGGTGAAGATGAACTATATGTGCAAATAAAATATAGATTGCAGCAACAGAATTTAGAAAAGAGGTATGAAGCTTACCATATGGAAGGTGAAAAGGATTCATATTTATAAAAGAATAATTTATATTCCAAATGTGGTAGATTTGAGAAGACTTGTTATTGATGAAATCCATAAAATGTCATATTCCATTCACCGAAGATACCAAAAAACAGTTTCTACAACGAGGAAGCTATATTTTTGGTCGAGAATGAAAAAGGACATTGTTGAGTACATTTCTAAGTGTATGAAATGTCAGTAATTGAAGGTTGAGCATAAACATCAAGCATGTTTTCCACAGCCTATGCCAATTCCGGAATGGAAATGGGAAGTAATTTCCATGGATTTTACTACAGGTTTTCCAATGAGTGTTAGAAAACATGATTCCATCATGGTTGTGGTGGATAAATGATCAAAGGAAGCAAAATTTATACTAGTTAAATATACATATAAAATCAATTTCGTTCCAAATATTTTCTTGAAGGGAATTTTTTGATTGCATGGTTTTCTTAAGGTAATAATTTCATACAGGGATACCAAGTTCACTTCAAATTTTTGGAAAATCCTTTTTGCAAATTTCGATACACATTTGAATTTTAGTACTTCCTACCATCCACAAACATATGGGAAAACAGAAAGGGTAAATCAGGTTCTTGAAGACATGCTACGAATGTATGTGATGGACAAACTACCCAAGTGGGAAGAGTATCTACATTTGGTAGAGTTTGCATATAACTATGGGAAGCAAGCATCATTGGGAATTAGTCCATTTGAGGCATTGTATGGAAGAAAGTGTAGAACACAAGTTACTTGGCATAATCCAGTGAACAAAATTGTTCTTGGGGCAAAATTTCTTAAGGAAATGGAACAAGAGGTTGCAAAAATTAGACATAATTTAAAGGCATCCCAAGATAGAAAGAAAAGCTATGCAGATAAGAATAGAGTGCATAGGGAGTTTTATGTTGGGGATCATGTTTACCTTAAAGTTCGGCCAATGAAGAGTTCCTTGAAGCTTGGGAGTTGTTCCATGTTGTCACCAAGATATTGTGGGTCATTTGAAGTGCTTAATAGAATAGGGACAATTACATATAGAATTCCATTTCCTATTAACACTAGAGCTCATAATGTTTTCATGTTTCTTTGCTTAAGAAATATGTACATGATCATAACTATGTGATTTATTGGGATGTGATCCAAGTGGAACCCAAGGGAGAGTTCCAAACTAAGCCACTATACATCCTAGAAAGGATCGTAACAATGCTCCAGAACTGATCCATCATATAGGTAAAGGTTTAGTGGGAGAACTTCGGTCTCGATGAGGCTACGTGGGAGCTGGAGGATGTAATGAAAGAGGCATATCCATTTTTGTTCTGATTTTGAGAAAACACGGAGGACCGTGTTATTCCAAGGGGGAGGGTATTGTAATACCCCTCGTTTTGACTTGGAATGTATTTAACCAAAATTATGTAAATGATGTAAATATGGTAGTATGTATTCCTATATACGGAGCTCAAGGACAAGGCCCGACTAGTGAATGAATAGGCATGTATGATGTTAATAATTTTATTTGGACTGCTAGTTTGGATTATAATGCCAATCAGAATATATGTCAATATTATGTGCATAAATAATAAAATGGTCAAAGAATGGTTGTATAAAGAGCACCAAAAGGGCCATGATTACACCCGAGGGGAAGATGAAAGGGGGTCTATTGGAAGTTAATCCTTGATGCGAAGTTTCAACATTAGAACTCATCCAAAATTATGTCATGTGCCTTGAATAAGCCAAATATCTCATATTTTACTATTTTGCAATCATTGAATGCATGTGTGAGGTTGGTGGGAAAAGTCACCTCATGCAGTTATTGAATAATGGGGTTGATTGCACTTTTGTGACAGTCTATAAAATCCGGTCGAAATTTTTAACAATCCAGGTAACATTTGTCAAGTTTTGGAATTTTAGTGTCCCATGGGTTTTTTAGTGTGTTGAATCCATTTCTACCATCAAAATTTGAATTAAAATGTAGGTACATTCTGATTTTACAAAATAAACAACATTGAATTCTGGGAAAAAAAACAATCATCCTATCTAATTCCTCAAAATTTTAAACATCTTCTAAAATAACACCTATAAATACATATATTTATTTCACACTACAAATAATACTAATATAATAATATTAACAAAAATAATATACAAATAATAATAATACAATAATATTAAGAGAAATAAAATAATAATGATAATAATAATATGATAGATTAAAATGGATTTTTATGAAGTACATCCAAAAGAAAAATAAAATCGTTGTATGTGAATCCATGCATATATGTTATTGATATTTCAAATAAATAATTTTTATAAAATTGTTTATGCTCTTTTTCAAAATTAGATTGAAATTGAAACATACATCACAACACAAAGAAATTATAATATTCTATATAAATAGTTGTAAGTGCGTTTTACCTTACAAACAATACCCATGATCCATGATACATGTTTGTGGTGTAATTTTATCAATATTTGTGTTGAGAATTTAAATGTTACACAAGGCATTATGAGATATGTTAAGGAAGAATATATTTTATATTTGTTAAATATATTTTAAATCTTGTTGCTTTTTTTAACTATGATTATGATTACACTAATGACTATGATGAGAGAAAATTTATATAGTTAAATATGTTTTCATTTTGGATTAGTTCTCTTTTGTTAGATAATAAAAATAAATTTAATATTTTATTATTTTTAATAAAAGATGAATAAAAAAAGTTATTTTTAAAATCTAATTTTAAGAAATATATTTTTATAAAATGATGTTATTAAAGATATTATTTTGATGAAATAATTACAATTCAAAATTATTTTGTTTGAAATTTTTTTCAAAATAACTAAATAATTTTTGTGATATTAAAAATAAACACTCAATTTATTTATTCTAGTTCTATTTGAAGAAAATGTTTTCAAGCTGTAACAAATGTTAGCTTGATTTAAAATTTTCTATTTAAGAGGGAAGAAGAACTATTATATTAACACCCCCTCTCATCTCTTTATTATTTTTCACCATCTTTTCTTTCACCAAATTTTAAATAAGGTAGACAAATTGGCATTCATGGTGTATCCCACAAAGGTATTAATTTTATAATTCATAGATAGATGCATTGTAAATGTATAGAATATTTTGTTGTGACATGGTATTGTGAAATGGGGTTTGTTTTTTACACTACTTGGGTGTCATGTAACAAATTTTAAATATGGTAGACAAATTGGCATTCATGGTGTGGTCCACAAGGGCATTAATTTTATAATTCATAGAAAGATGCATTGTAAATGCATAGAATATTTTTTCGTGACATGGTATTGTGAAATGGAGTTTGTTTTTTATACTAGTTGGGGTATCATGTAACAATTACAACATGTCTTGGGGTAGCATCACTCTTGGGTGAGGAGGAGTACAACCAACCCTCCCAACCACCCTATCTATAACCCAATAAAATTTGTGAAATGGATATGTAAGTATGGTACCAAATACCACAACATAAATCCATTTTTTTATGATGAAAACCATATAAAGTTGGATATTTTGATGTGACAATTGTTAAACTTCAAAGGCATAGATCATATCTTGTGAAAATCAAAAGACGTTATATGCAATCATGCTCATGATTAGGCACTCCCATCCTTGTGGTGAAGTGAGTTGTATTTTTTTTACACCTTCATAATGATATTGATGAGGGTTGATCATATATTATCGTATTGGCACTTCCACCTTTGAAATGATGAGAGATGTTCATTGAGTTGTATTGGCACTTCCACCTTTGAGGTGATAAGATATGTTAATTGAGTTGTGGTACTACTTCCTTTTTTTGTTCAAAGAACACAATTTTATCGAATATTTACTATTATGGGATGGTAATATTTTCATCTTCATGTTTTTTTGAAGGTGATTCCTTGTTGGATGCTATTGAGTCAAATTTAGCATTAATATTATTGGGTGTTGGAATAATGCTTAGTGAAAATATATTGTAAGATAAATATTTAAGTTAGAATAATGGATTGTGGTAGTATTTTTTAGAGATGATTTAGAGAAAGATTTTAGCTTGGTGTTGGTCACCAAATTCCTTTTATGATTATGTATTAATGTTAGTCATTTTTAATGCATTATGATTATTTTTAAAGAGATTTTATGTCATTGTAATTATTGTAAATAGATATCCAACTATTAAAAGTGGTGTGACATATGTAACCCTCTTAAAACTAGAATGACCTATGTAACTTTGGGTTTGGTCATTTGTCAATAAAGCGTGGATGTATTGTTTACAATAATTTAGTTATGCAATTATTGATTAGAAAAGTATTATAAGGAGGTTGTTTGGGAGAGTGAATCACATGTTTAGAGTGGGATGTAGGTGCCTTATATGCATAAGTTTGGATTTTGAGAATTACCCTATAATTTACAACTTATGATAAATAAGTTAATCTTGAAATTTTGGAGAAGCATTTGTTGTTGTGATCAATTAATAAGGTGATATATTCATAACACACACTAATTATTTAAAAAATTTAAAGTTTAAATTTTACTTATTATTGGTCAAATCTCCATATAAAATGGAGTCTGAGAAAAATTATGTATTTAACATAATTTTATATTTAAATCCAATAGATTCTTAGCGTCCTCTCTCTAAGGAATGGCCATTCCAATCCAACACAAGTCAATAGATAGTTTTATAATTTAATACATTAGAATACCATGAATGGTTAATAATAGAGTTTTCAAGTTTTTGTCATTCAATTTTGATATTTTGATATTGCTTTTTTATCTAGATTTATATTTTATCATTATTGATACACATATCTTGATATTTATACATGTATCTTGAAGACTCTGAATTTTAAATGTTAATACCCTCCTTTTGAAAATAGAATATGGACTAATGATAAAGAAAATTGGACCATAACTCAACTGAGTCCATTCAATCCTTGGGATTCAAGGAATTTTATCTTCGATTCTAGTTCACATATGCTTAAATTTGTTGCATGAAATTTTCTGCTAAGGGAAACAACAACGTTGTTCTCTTTTCCTTTCACATGCTTAATTTCAAAATCAAATTCAAATAAGAACTCCAACCACCTGGATTTCCTGGCCTTTAATCTTGGCTTGTCAAATAAATATTTTAAACTCGTATGGTCCACTATGAGCTAAAATATCCTTCATAATAGGTAATGTCACCACATATCGAGTACATGAATAGTATAGTGACCGATTCCATATCATTAGTCACATATTTCCTCTTGTTCTCCTTCAATTTTCATGACTCGTAGTAGTTTATAAACTTGTCCTACATAAGAATGCTTCCCAGGTCCTCGATGCACGCATTCGTATACACCATGAATTCCTTTCTTGGGTTAGAGATCTTCAAAATAGGGTTGTTGGTCAACAATTCCTTGAATTGTTGAAATCTAGCCTCACATTTGTCTAACCAAACAAACTTAATATTGCTTCTCTGTAGCGATGTGATTGGATGGATGATTTTAGAAAATTCCTCAATGAATTTTTTGTAATATCCCTCAAGGACCATAAAGGATCTAATGTTTGCAACACTCTTTGGAGTAATCCAATTCGTTATGGCTTTAACCATCTCAGGATCCACCATAATTACTTCCTTTGAAATGATGTGGCCCAAGCATTGTACCCTATGCTGATAGAAGTTGCAATTGCTCAACTTGGAATATAGTTTATTCTCTCTAAGAACATGTAGCACCATTATCAAGTGTTCATTGTGATCTTCTACTTTCCTGGAGTACACAAGAATATCATATTAAAATAACAACATGAGCTTATCCAAATACTTGCTGAAGACATTGTTCATGAGGAACATAAATGTGGCGGGTGTATTGGTGAGACCAAATGGCACCATCGTGAACTCATAATGGCCATATATTGCCCTGAACACGGTCTTGTGAATATATTCTTCTTTTATCCTCATTTGATGATAGAAAGATCTCAAATCAATCTTGGACACACTCTGGCTCCCTTAATCTGATCAAACAAGTCATTGATTCTGGGAAATGGGTACTTGTACTTGACTATTACTTTATTTAGCTACCTCTATCAATAAACAAATTTAGAGTCCCATCTTTCTTTTTGAAAATCAACATTGGTTCTCCCTAAGGAGAAACACTGGTACTGATATACTTCTTATCCATAAATTCCTATAGCTACATATTCAATTCTACTAGTTCTGGAGTGCTTATCCTACAAGGACCTTTGGAAACCAGCATTTTCCATGGGACGAGGTTAATGGTGAAGTCAATGTCCCTTTTCAGTGGAGGTTGTGGAACCTCATTTGTAAATATATCTTGAAACTCTTGCAATAGATGGTAGTATTCTATCATGGGGACTTTGTCTTCTAAGGAATCTGATACATGTGATGCATATAGCTAGAAACCCTTCTTACACAGCTTCATTAATTGCAAGGATGAAATATTCCTGATTAATACCTACTTGGGGATTCCTTTCACCACCCTTGGCCTTCCCTTTTCATCAATCCATTTAAGAACTTTTGCATAATATTCCACCTTGAGTCTATGCCTATCCAACCAATCCATGCCAATGAGGGAATCATAAAATCCTAATGGTAATACATTTATATTTACTTTGGTGAGGAACCCATTCAACTCTATGGAGCACTCCATCACCACTTCACTTACGTTCCTCTTTGTACCAGTGGTTAATTGGATTAGCTAAGACTTACCATGCTATACTTTACTAAGAAAACTATCTTCAACCACTTTTGGATCAATATAACTATGAGTAGATCCTAGATATATCAAAAATGAAATAGATTGCATCGCAATCTTACCTCTGAATTCCACCATTGTTGATTTATGGTCTTGGTGATTTCCAATGTTGCATAGATTCTAGGAGTTGCTCTAGCCATATATTCTACCATTACCACTTTATTCTAGATTATGCAACCTATGAGGGTTCTCTCTCGGTTGTGTATAGTTCCTCTGCATGTGATTTCCTCAATAACCCTATAACTAAAGTGGCCCTCTATCTCTTGCTACTGTTGGCTTTCTTCCACCTCTTGCTTGCTCCTTTGGCTGAAATTCTCTTGGTTGATTTATAAATGGATGTTTGAAATTTCTTTGTTCAAACCTTCCCTTTTGTTTCCTTTACATAGTTGGGTTAGATTTTAACTTACCTTTTCTCTGCTCATATCAATACATGTCCATTCTAATGGTTTCATCAATACTGGGAAGGTTAACAATTTCAATCCTCTCTTTGAAATTTTGAGGCAGACATCTAAGGAAACTTTGAATCTTGACTCTTTCAGTCTTTATGTAACCCACATACCTCAACAATCCCATAAATTTGCAGACATGTTCTTCAATGTATTTTTGTCCCAACTTTCACTCATGGAACACTTTCGTCTTATTGTCATAATTGCTAACAGATAAATACTTTTGGAATCATTCCTAGCTGATCCTCCTCTCCTTAATTATTTTTTCTTGTGTGAGGTTCACCCACCAGATCAAATCTCATACATTGAGGTTATATATAGTGATTATGTCCTTTTCATTATCTGAGTAGTCATGAATAAGGAAATATTTCTTCATTCCTAGTAGCTATGCTTCTACTTATTTATCGATCTTATTTTCTCTGTCGAATGTGGGAGGTCTTTCCTTCATAATTTATACTTATGGAATCCTTCTAGAAATCCTTCTGCTGCTAAACCTGTGGGAAGTGCGCTTTGGATTACTTCGAGAATTAGATGACCTGATATCAGAATATCATGTTGAACACGTCTTACATTCCTTTCTTCCAATTCTTGGAATCAACGTCATCTTCCTAGCGTGAATTCTAGAGTGTCTCTCTACATTTCCTTGACCAATATCACTTGGATTCGATCCCATATTATCTTGCTACTGAATATTGGTGAGGCTTTGAAGAATGACAGAATTTATTTGGTTCTTATCCTCCTGATATTTGATCAAACTCTCATTGAAGATTCTCATTGTCTCAACAAAATTCTTGGGAGTAATCTTCTCCCTTCTCCCATTAGATTATGTCTCATTGTTTTCCTCTTGGATATTTTCTCTAAGGACATCCCCATCATTCTCATAGGGTTCATGAGAAACATTTATGGTCACCATCACTCTAAGGATTCTTTTATTCTATTGTCTTTCATTTGATATAGTTGTTCAAAGACCGTCTACTGCAAACATTGTGCATTGTAGAAATACTTATTAGATACATTAGTAATACATGAAATAATACACACCGATCATTCCTTAATAAAATCAATCTCATGGGAAAATTTACATGATTACGATTCTTTGGTTCTTTTATTCCCATTTATGCATTTATGGAAACTATTGTTAATGGTAATTTCATCAAATCAAATCATATGAATTTGTTATGGATCTTTGATATCGTCATGGATATAGCCAAAAGAGACACAACGCCACAATTGTTTGCTCTGATACCACTCTGTCACATCCCCGATCACCTCGGTGATACTTTGAGTCAACGAGAAACTTGTTTGACACCATGAAATATTTTTTTTGTTCCAATATCAATTTATTACGCCTCTCTCGATCAATCAAACCATATGAGAGTGCATTTCACAAATCGAGCATCCAATTCTTGACCCCCTAATACCAATAATGAAAAAACATAGACGTCCATAGGATAGAATTCCTAATTAATTCTTAATATTGATTAATGAGTCATTATCTTTGACTTAACACACAAATTTGATGGTTATTACCCATCTCGACTATCAAATTTATGATCCTAATCGTCCAATTCTACTTTTCCAACATTTGTCATTATTTCATACTATTTTTTATTTTGACTTCGAAAATCAAAAATCAAAACACACGGTGGTTCATAATAGCCAATCCTGACGTACCGACTCCAAATTTTGTATGTCAATAATCAAGAGCTGGAACCACCAAATAGTTCCTTCACCAAACCTACCCGTCTTGCCGAATCTGATGTTCAAATGTTGAGAGTAGAAATTCGAAACCAAAAAAAAAAATTTCAACCAACCTCTCCTGACTTGATGAATCCAACATTTCCAACACTAGGAGTCTAAAGTTAAAACATTTAAACGAGATCCAACCAAATAGCTCCTGATTTTTTGACTCCAACTTACTTACATCAAGAGTCAAAAGTTAGAACTACAAAACAAGCTCCAACAATTCCTTCCTAACTCTGACGTTTTCGACATTGAGAGTCAAAAGTCAAAATGCACAATGATCCTCGTGATCCATCCCAACTTCCCAAATCTGATGTTTCTGACGTTTGGAGTTAGAATTTGAAACTACAAAACAAATCCCACGCCCAACATTCCTAACTCTTTCGATGTCGAAAGTCAAAACCACAATAGGATTTTGCACAAATTCCTCTGAGCTTCTTGACTTTGATATTTCAATGTCAGGAGTCGAGAGTTAGCACGATAAATTGTTTTCAACTGAAACACCCTTGAATTATCAAATCCAATAGTTCTGATGTCAAGAGTCATAATTTGGGGCCACCAACTTCAACCCTTCCACTACAATTTCAATGTCGATTTTTCCACCAACCTCCTAGGTGGGAGTCAGGAGTCGAAACATGCCCATGGTGATGCTACATAGCCCTAATTCCTGACTTCCATAGTTGACATCACAATTTTGGTATGTCGACACTTGGCACATTGGAATACATCCAACCTTTCCACACTTAGTCATTTTCTCATTTTTTCCGTAGGTTCTGCACAACAAATTCGACCACAGAACTTTGCAAAATTCCGTCGTGTTGCAAGATTAACACTTAGTATGCTTCCAAAGAACGAATGATGCCCTGATTTAAGCCTCCAATACTCCAGTTGAATCTTGATGGGACCTCTAAAAAATATGCAAATGCAATCTAGACAATCACAACTGTAAGCATAACAAGATATAAAGATAATCCATGCCGAAACTAGTCTATTCATCACAAGCATGAAAAATAGTAACTCATTAACAACATATATCTCATCTGAATCCATGAACAAAATTCTATTCATAATCCAAGTTATCATATCGTTCAATTCCACATGAATAGGAAATCATTCATCACATAGAGATTATGAACAATTATAAACAACAAACACTTATCTTTTCAATGGAAAATCATTCAAGCAACTCGCTATGTGAGGTCAACGTCCCACCCAACTGTAGGTATCTATCCAACCTATATTATTTTAGGTGAGACACCACCCTTGAGCTGGGATGGGCTATCCACTAAGGATATTTACACTTAGGCTCTCTCACAACCCTATACACAGTCACTCAAGCTAAGTTAACCATTTGTTGGGTTTATCAAACACACATGGAGACTAAAAAGGTGGAAAATAAGCCAATGGGATCTATCACATACACTAGTACAAAATGAGAGATAAGTGACCAGGTGACCTAAAACTTTGGTCACCATGGCTTTTTCAAGGGATAAATGACCAAAATTGAGAAATTTTAAGTAAGATAACTAAAAATGACCAAGATAAATGACCAATTTGGTCATGGGATAAGAACTAAACTAAAAATGACCAAGATAAATGACCAATTTGGTCACGTGCTAATATTAAACTAAAAATGACCACATAACAATTGGTCATTTATTTGGTCATTTTTAGTTGTTCCACTTAATGGAAAATTACAATTTTGATAATAAATTTGTACAACTTACTAAATTTTAACACTCCATATGTATTCAGAGACCCCCTAGAGGGGGTCTCTGAATACATCTGGAGTGTTAAAATTTAGTAAATTGTAACATTGTAGATGGATTCATATAATATCCAGTTCATTTTTCTTATCATGTCCATATTTTGACGTTTGATAACAAAACAGTTGTTGTTTAATAACCCTATCGTCAGTCTATTAAAGTTTCGGTAACTTCATGTTATATTTTGCATCTATACATGATACATACTTTATGCAACTGGCCTAGAATATCCTTAATTTTCATTAATGCCCATCCCCTTGCTGCACAGTACTAGTGTTCAAATATATAGGATCATGAACTACATAATTAGCTAGATCATAATACCAATAATATAATTGAGTTGTGTTCAATCTAATTACTAATTCTTGGGAATATGATCATCATGCCCAACAATATAATATATATATATAATATATA